>JAODVQ020059046.1:9050-36515 GCA_025400075.2 Phenganax stokvisi
CTCTCTCTCTCTCTCTCTCTCTCTAACAGATTGCAGGAGTGAACTATGGTGGTCACGTCACGGATGATTTCGACAGACGTGTGCTCTACACCTACATAGCCGAGATGTTCAAGGACACCGTTCTAGAAAAACCCTACTACAAGTACTACCCATACATCTCTCTCTTATTCTATCTCTTCTCTTGTGCCATCTTAAGCTAAATTAACAATAATGCTCGCAGCTACATACGTGCAAGGAGGAATAACGTATTCCCGCGCCGTGCTGTTTTTAGGTGCACGGCACGGCCGCACAGCATATTGTGAACCCAGCTTTACCATGTATATAGAGAGCCTATAAAAACCGAGAAGAGCTGTTTGCTGCTATCTTGCTTGTATATACTACACAAAGCCCGAGCCATTGAGTGCAGTTTGTTGCTCTAGCACTATCTTCCTACGTATGTATGCAAAGCCCATGAAAGCTGTTGTGCTTACAAAGCCCACCTAGCATATACAATACCTGTATCCTGTTTATATTGCAAAACACATAACCTTTTTTCCAGTCTTCATGTATATATGTTAAGCCAGAAGATTCTATCATGTTTTATATACACGTCCATAGACTGAGACTTTCGTTTGAAAACTTATATTTTCTCTGAATTTTTTTTTTTTAAGAACTGTCTTCTTCTTGTATATATTGTCTAAAGACGGAGAGACTTTCCGTTAAAACTTGTGTTTCTATGAATATATTGTTTTTGTTCTCTCTATATACAGGCTGTCGTCCCTAGACACCTATTATGTTCCAAAGGATGGGTCCCTACAATCATACAAGGTGTGTGTACTGTACATGTATGTGTGTGTGGGTATTGCTTCAGATCCGGAAGGAAGTTTCAATTTACAAAACTATCAAATGTGGCAAGGAGTGCCTTATTGTTCTGCAGATCTTGTCCATAAGAAGAAGCTCGGTGTGCATTTCGCTATAAGTATATTTTATTTGTTCCCATAGACGCCCACCAAATGCCTGTATAATTTGCTGCATGTCTTGCAATGGTTTAGCTCATTTGTCCATTATGTTCCTATTATGTATGTTCATATGCCAGGTCTTATGTTATATAGTACAGTGCAACTGTTGTATACCAGCATCTCATATGTGAACGTGTAGCATAAACAAGAAAATTTGTTTCCTTCAAAACAGAGTCACGTACAGCTTGTACATAGATAAACTTTCATTTTACCATTCTATAAGAATGAGACTGTATGAACAGACTTAGTCTTAGCTTCAGAAGCCTGTCTTCCCCGAATAGAGGCGTACATATCTTCTCATACCACACCCTGTGTTTTGCCGTGAAGCTGCTGCGTCTCAGTCACATATGTGGGGGCAGAGTAAGTATTGTGCGGTCTACGCCCGGTCGTGACGTGGGCCGGTTTAGAGGGTTTCCAGGGAGATATAGACGGTTGTGTCGCTAACCAAAACAACCCCCTTATGTACTGTCTTCAGTCACAGTAGAATATATTATTTCAAACTCAAACCTACAGTCTTCTAGACTAGGACAATGAAGACTCTCACCTTCTGTTCTCACGCCCAAATCGCAGGGTCCAGTCACCCAAGATACACTGGGCTCTCCCCGGGCACACCTTGGTGCAATGATGACTGTGGTACCACTTCAGATATTCCATGCCTCATAGAGGCTACAGTGCAACCTGAGCTAGTAATCAGTAATATAGTCACCTCTGTATTCAGGTCACAAACTAATGTCCATCAGCTAGCTGTACAATAGCTTGCTAACTGTATAATGCAGCCACTTGTCTAATCAGGCCAACTGAAGCTGGCCTGAGGGTGACTGGATCAGACAGGTTTCACTGTATATACTTATAGAACTTATAGAACAGAGTGCAAGGTAGTCCAGGTGTGTAGCTATTCAAACATTGCTCTCTCACTCTCCTTTTTCTTCCTCACTGCAGGAATACATAGAACATCTACCAACAGGTGACCATCCTGAAGCATTCGGACAGCACCCTAATGCTGATATAGCCAGTCAGATCAAGGAGACCAGATCACTACTTGAGACACTGGTTTCCTTGCAACCTCAGAGATCAGTGGCTCAGGGAGAGAGCAAAGAGGATAAGGTACAATGTATATTATACTGATGCTCTGTTGACACCCACACACATACCTCCTTCTGTTTACATGCCCAACTTTTGGGGGTCCCGTCACCTGTGCCTATATACTTGGTACATGAAGTCCAGGTGCACCAGGTCTACCACCTGTGCCTACTGGGCACATGAAGCTCAGGTGCACCTTGCAACTCTTTTTATTTGTATGTACGTATGTTTGCTGATGCACAGAGTCAAAAGTGGCTGCCAGTTTGTACACATACGATGAATTTAGGTAGCAAGTTTAAGATCTGAAAAGGAGTTTTTTCAGATCAGCGTTGTTGTATATCTCTTCACGTGCCAAGTTGGTGCTATCAATTCCATTCATACTGTGTCTCCTTATTCCATCTTCTCATTCTTATGTATGCTGAATTCACAATAGTGTGCTCAGCTATATTCGCAAGAGGGGGAATAATGTATTGCCGCACAGCGAGGATAGATTGAATTCTAAGTGTGCGATGTGAACCACACAGCAAATTGTGAATCCTGCTTGTACTCTTCTCTCTCTCTCACCTCAATGTCTAGGTATTGAACCTCTCGGCTGATGTTCTGAGACACGTTCCTGACCCCATCGACTATGAGGCAACGGCTAAACTAGTGTTGGATGATATGAACCCTCTCAACGTAGTACTTCTCCAAGAGGTATGACGTATTTACGTATAATAAATATTTGGTGGTTGCATTAAGTCTTACTTTAATGTTTCTACACTGATTCCATTCATATAAGATTACCTAGACGTATGAATACTTTATATAAGTTGAACGTGGAAGTTCAGGTGATTGTGTTGATTTATTGAACAGTGGGGTGATACTTCGTAGAAATTGGCACTCGCTCTACACTAGTGGTGCGATATAATATATAAGTAACTCAAAATGAGTGTCTTAGACTGCCTTATCAAATAAGTCTCGACTCGAGGCGGCCCTGCCCCTCTTATAGCCGGCCTTGTCAGTCAATGATGTATACATACATACACACATATTCAATGTAGTTTTGAGTCACTGCTACATATATTAATATGAACTGCTACTACCTGTGGGGTATATAGAGTTACGCACCAATCCATTCAGACACTGTAATACTATACTGAGGGTGTCACATAGTCTGTGCCAACTTGGTGAATAATCCCATTCAGTTATCTATTGAAAAGGCTTTCTCCTAATTTGCATGAATAGAATCTTCTTCGAACTCACTTTTGGTACAGCAGTATATACACTCTTTTAAAGCTTTATTGTAGTCCTTATATTGTACTGTACATACGTTTGTACTAATGTACTGCTATTATGGTATAGTTGAATGGAATCTTTAACACGCCAGTTTTGAGCAAATTTTAATTTTGAATCCAAGGCTAGATTATGTATAGTGACATTCTGAATAATATGTGGTGAAGATTGTCACATTGTGCCATGATATTATTTTATTCTCCCTGTGCAGCAAGTTCTACATATCACTAAGACCTATAAGTCAGATCTATAAGTCTATGCATGTAAGTCTTAGTGTATAGGGATGACACAGGTCACCTCCCATTGTAGCAATATAAAATCGTGGAAGTTATAACGTATACACAATGTTGAATAACGAATGGAACGAGAAGCATGTACGTACACCACTAATACATATAGTAGTTTTGTTTATTCTTAATTGATTATTGGACCAACTATATTATCCATTGCACATATTGTGACAGGGAATATGCATATTATAACATGTAGACCATTTCAACAGCTGTTGGACTGAAAACAATCCCCACATACTTAACTGCTAGGTTACAAACTTCAACCCTTGAGCCCAGCCAGCAGAGTATATACATATAGTGCTTTGAACGAGATTTATTATGCTACACGCATTCTGGGCATCGAGTTATACACGTATACTTGGCCAGGAGATGGCCGCCTCAAAAGGCAGACGGTTCAAGAGAGGGGTAATTGCTTGGCAGTGCGTGGAGTACCACTTGTTCGCCATGCCAGGTATATAGTCTGTGAGCTATGGAGACTGGGTATATTAGCTCACCTTGCCTAGAGCAAGGACACCACTTGGAAGTAATCTATCTTCAACCTGTGTATTAACTCATGAACCTTACCCTATACAAAAGAACCTTATTATTTATAGTTCCATCCAAACCCTTGAGGAAAAACACTTCGTGAAGAACCAACTCCCTATGTGAAAGAACCATAATAGAACCTTCTGTATAAAGAACTTATTTTCATCCAAATATCATATGAACTTCTTTATAAAGAACCTCTCTTATCCAACTCTCCCATAAGGAACATCTCTATAAAGAACCTCTCTTATCCAACTCTCCATATAGAACTGAACTTCTCTTATCCAACTCTCCCATGTAAAGGAACATCTCTAATAGAACATATGCCCAAAGTGTGTCACTTAAACCCACAAAGAAAACCTCTGTATTAGGGACAAAGTAGAACAATGTTGGCAATAAAGAGGTTCCTTATTTACGTAACAATACTCCTGTGACCTTCTGCTGTCTAATGGTGTTGTTAACCTCATAATTATACTGTGTAAACTTCACTAATATGTCTATCAGGTCATATTACCTCTCGAGCACCCCAGCTATGCAATAAACTTGCCCGAATGCCACCTCCAGCCAAGTTTCTAATGCACTGAAAGCTTTATAAAAATCTTTATGTCTACTTGACTGGATCCTGTGCCTAGCTACAAGGTTCTATCTCCCTTCACTATCACTAGGTTGTTTCATGCCTCATAGAGGCCAATCATTGAACAGAGCGAGAGAGTCGACGACCATCAGCTTCTTTCTGTTCTCATGCTCAATTCGTGCGGGGGGTCCCATCATCCGTGCCTACTGAGCCCACGAAGCCCAGGCACACCTTTGAGCAATGGCTCTCTCTCTCTCTAATGTTATCTAGATTGATCGTTATAACAATCTGCTCAAGACAATACGCAGTTCTCTAATTGAGCTGGAGAAAGGAATAAAAGGATTAGTGGTGATGTCGTCCAATTTGGAAGAGGTCTTCACCTGTATACACAATGCTCAGGTTCCACCACTATGGGGGAAGGTACGTTCATATACTCACTCAATACATATAATATGTATGAACATAAATTAAGTATATACCTATTACCTGATAGATGATAGATGTCTCTATTGAGGCTTAACTATTATACTGCTTTTAAAGGGTTCTAACATCTAGGCCATTATAATAGTGTATAGAGCCATAGGAGAAAAGTATGTAATACTCCATGAGAATGAACAGCCACAAAATTGCGAGGTATTAGCTGGTAATTTGCCTCAGAATTAGGAAAGATACGTAAACAGCTTGATGCTGTTGTCACTAGCTCAGCAAATACTCCAGCTTCCTCATTCCTCTCTCTCTCTCTCTCACTCGCTCACTATGCTTAAGGCTAACATATACATGGTACTACTTTTTGTGCAGGTCATGCCTAGATACGCACCTCACGCTGATATCACAGAAATTTTGTTGATGTAACACAACAAGTTGGGTTGTGTGTGTTGATCTTTACTCCTTTCCACCTCAATACTGTCCTATAAAACCTTGACAGTATATAGCTTAATATGACGACTCTCTCTTCTCCAGGCGTATCCGTCACAGAAGGCTCTAGGGTCATGGACCAGGGACCTCATGCAGCGGGTGGAGCAATTCTCAACTTGGGCCACCACCACTCACCCTCCGGTCCTCTTCTGGTTGTCGGGCTTCACCTTCCCCACGGGATTCCTGACCGCTGTCCTGCAGACTGCCGCCAGAAAAAACAACGTCAGTTAGCGTTCTATGTGTCATGTGTTCATGGGTTCGAGTCCCATCCAGGACAGTTCTTTTCTTCTTTGAAAAGAACTTAATTGGGTGGTATTGCTTTGTTTATTGTGCACTTGACTTGCATTGATATTTCAATACAATAATAATTCATGAATATATCTGTATAGAATATTTAGTGTAGAAGTATGAACACAAGGCAAGTGCACACAAAAACAAATCAACTACATCCAGTATGTAAGGCAATTACATAATATAGAATTGAGCCCAACATTATTATGATCCTATGTACTTAATTCATATAATTCATTTTAGGTTAAGCTCTTATGTACATAATCTGGAGACTCCCATATAACTGTACACTCTTACATAGTTCTCTGTAACACTGACAACATTAGATGATCTAATCTAGTATATAACTACTTGATACATAATGACACTTCATTACCATGTATCCATAGTATAATGACAACTGTATGCATATGACACTGACATCACTCCCATGGAATCTATAGTCTATGGCCCGAGCCTTGTCAAGCTGTCTCCAGGAAGCCATAGCTATAGACCACAAAATGATAATGAGCTCAAGTCAAGACAAATCAGAACCATACATAATAACTCACTAGCCAAATAGAGCCCTGTTTTATGATGATTGAATATGTACATACCTCTCTGGAACACTATATATATGGATATATTACGTATGTATAGATTAAGTAAATGGCCTTTTCTTTTATATCGCCTCCATCTCTATGCAGAGTTAGTATAGTTGAATAACAGTACCACCTAATGTACTTAAGTAGTGGAGTATCCCGCAGAATGCTTCTATTTAGTGGGTCTCTGCACATGTTTTTAAAGAGTGAGATATGATAGTGAAACCATGCCAATCCCTATATTATACTCTGGGCTAACTAGAGCACTCTTAAGTTTATAATGATAGAAATGTGTGTTTTTCTGTTATTTTCTCAAATTTAGGTCTCCGTAGATTCGCTCTCCTGGGAGTTCCAGGTCTCTCATTTGGATGACAGTAACCTCACTGAACCTCCCAAAGTGAGAGCCAAAACCTATTTTATCTGTCAAAATTCCTCCACACGAACCTTTCATGACACAATCTACTCCACCCAATCAATGTGAATAGATTTCAACATTTTTCTCTCACTCGATTACACGGAAATCCATTTTTCCCCACACCTTAAGATAATCTTTGATTTATACTTACTCCTACTCCCACTAACTCCGCCGCACCTCTACCGCTTTTGGATGGCCACACACCAAATATTTTCCCGGGTATTTACCCCCCACCCACCCACTTAATATTGTACGTGCCACAAAATTTCCCACGATCAAATTAATAATTGTCTTTGGTTCAAACCAGGTGTGTTGAGAGAACCCTGGCACTGAGACGGTGGGCGTCTCAACTGCCCTCTCAAATCTTGGCATTCCGGCGTAGCCGCCGAGCCTTTTTGGTTTGGATGTGACGCGGTTCGGGTTTCCCTGTCTCACACACACCTCTTCTTTCTTCTTTCCTCAC
Source organism: Phenganax stokvisi (assembly GCA_025400075.2). Classification (NCBI taxonomy): domain Eukaryota; kingdom Metazoa; phylum Cnidaria; class Anthozoa; order Malacalcyonacea; family Clavulariidae; genus Phenganax; species Phenganax stokvisi. Next base: position 16,458 of record JAODVQ020059046.1, read on the forward strand.
CTTACAAACCCACTTCAGGATATTCCCTTAAAGTGTTCTAGAATGAGGGTGTGGATCGATGCACTCATACAAACAAACACACAGTTCTCTCTCTTGCCCTCAGCGGTTCCTTAGTGGTCCCATGTTTTCAGCATCTCATTTACAGTGGAAAGCATTGAATCAGGGTTTTGTCAATTGGTGTTATTTGTACCTATTGCCTTTCTTATACAGTGGAACCTCCGCAAGAAAGGACACTGTTTGGGCCTGAAATTTGTCCTTTTCATGGATGCTTGGGAGGTTGAAAATGTATTACAGTGATACATAGATGAGTCACTTGAGACCTTTAAATATGTCCTTTTAATAGAGGTTTTTCTATTGCTTCTCGTATTCAGCGGTGTCCTTTTATAGAGGTTCAACTGTGAAATATTTCCTGGAGATACGTATAGTATCCATCTTAGTGATCTCTCCTCTATTGTACATATTATATAGGATGGTGTGTGGGTTAAGGGTCTCTATCTGGAAGGAGCAGGCTGGGACAGAAGAGCCGGATGCCTGGTCGAGGCCAGTCCCATGCAACTAGTGTGTCCAATGCCAACCATACATTTCAAGCCGAGCGAGAGCAAGCGGAGAAGTGCCAAAGGTGTGTACCTCTATCATCTGTACTCCATATGCCCATCTCCTACCAAATAATGTTTGTGTGTGTGTTTAGTTCGAATTAGCACTGTTTACCAACTTAACAAAAACTGTTAGTAATATTATACGTAATGGAAAGCTCCTTTGTAGTGTTTAGCTATTATAATTTTCAGCATGAAAAAAAGATGTTTTTTAGTACACTAGAAAATGTATTATATCATGAAATAGAGTAACAAAAGTTGCTTTTGGTATACACAAAGGATATATTATAAACCATGCTTTGTTTATACCAGCTAATAGGTGTGTAGCATAGTTAAGTACTAGACTCATCCATCCCCATTGTGATTAAAGTAGCCAGTTATAGCCTTCGTAGACCTACGTATAGACTCATCCATCCCCATTGTGATTATAGTAGTAGCCAGGTATAGCCTTCATAGACCTACGTATAGACTCATCCATCCCAATTTTGATTAAAGTAACCAGGCCTTCGTAGACCTACGTATTAGTGTTTTAGTTAATGTCTGACTTAATGCTGAGAGAAATGCGAACATGGTCCAACAAAGGAGAGAGTTTGATCCACAGAAACCCACGTCCAGCCACTTAATCCTTCTGTAACCTCATGCCAGCACCCACCCAAATCCTCACTGTCTTCCTGACGGATATATAGCCTTTCCCATCTAAACCAGAGTGAAGCCTGGGACACCTCAAACATTCGTATTAGCCGTCCCACATCCTGTCAATACAAACAGATGCCTCGCCATGTCAGTGTTGTTAGCAATAGTGCTTCACCCCGTGCATATTTCCCTGTCCACTTAGGGCAAGGTTGTTTTGCAATGCTTCATCATCAGCACGAGGCCAACTGGACTACACATACAGAAGGCCATAATACACCAGCAATGCCATTACCTCAATGAGTGTTTGAGCCCTATGTTTGCACTCTTTGTCGTGTTATAAGTAATACATCAAATGCCGATTTATGTTTTTAGATTTACCCCGGGAACACTAGCAGGGTGTCTACATACAAGCTGGGAACATGGTAATTATTTATAGTCCACTGTTTTATATAACAGGTACTTATTCCTGTCCGTGCTACTATTTCCCGAATCGATCCGGAGGAAGTGGCAGACCGTCCTTTGTAGTTGCCGTGGATCTGAAATCGGGACAATCTCCGTCGGAACATTGGGTCAAACGAGGAACAGCTCTACTCATGAGTCTTGATAACTAAAACCTATCTCCTAATTATATATATATATATATATATATATATGAAACAATAGCCATTAATTTCACCACATGAGTCTCTTTTCCCTTTTCTTTTCTCCCTTTCTCAGTACTCTGTACTTATATCTCTCTGTTTCAGTCTGTATTTCTCTCTCTGGCAACCATTTCACTTATTGTAAATATAATAATTGGCGCAATTTAAAAAATAACCAGTGAAAACGATGATCGATGTCGAAAGGGGGTGGCATGGCAAGTGTGATATATTATAAGGATATGATATACTGATTATAATACAATTTGTAGTACATACCGAGGAAGTGATGACACACGTGGTTATTGTGCATATGTGTATACATTAAAGCACAATAGTTCCACCACGGAGGGGTTTAGTCACACATTTTTTTAGTTAAAGAAGTTAACGTTTGGCACGGACCGTACCGGACACAAAGCAATTGGAACGTCACGAACGAAATTGTTTATTGAGCCAAGCTCAGTGTATTGTGGTGGTCCCGAAAATTAACTGCTCACAAAGTAGAGATGCTCTGTGGACTGTATGTGGCGTTTTGGCTTGGGAGGTGCATTGTGGCTAAAAGTTTTCAAGTCGGGCGCAGCTGCAGCTCGGCGGGGAACGTCATATTGTGTATTCGTGTATGGAATGGTGACTTTGTAGGCATACCCCTTTATATTGTTGGTTGGTTCTTTGTGTACTGGGAGCATTCGACCGCCGACATAGCTTGGATGAGGGCCATTACTGGGGTGAGAGTGTGTCAGTTGATAGTCAACTAGATTTGAGCAAGTCTCAAGAATTGTGTCGGGATCAGAGTGATCATGATCCAGATCGTCCAGAGTGAAAGCGTAGGGTCGGTTGAGATCTCCGAGTCTGTCTCGCGCTTCTCGGTGTTCGCTTATCTCCTCGTTGATCTCCCGACGTGAAGCTGCCAGAACTTTGCTTAATTTCTCCTCCTCCTCATTGAGCCGCTTCAAGAAATCGTGGCTGGCCTGGTCCAAGTGGCGATCACTGTTATGATTGAGACCAACTGAAGCTGTTCTCGGCCTGCGGGCTCCACTTCTGTGATTCGCGTCCCTTCTTTGGCCCACGTCACTAGTGGTAGTTGGGCTGTCCAATACATCAGAACTGCTTTGAAAGCGTTTCCTTGAGGCAGTGTCTCGGGCAGCCAGTGCATGGTTCTTTGAGCGGTTTGCACGGTTCTCTTGCACTCCTCCTCTCTGTAATTTTCTTCTAGACACGGGTGATACCCACGCCTCAGCGTAGTCTTCTTCTCTATCCTGAACATCAGTTCCGGCTGTGTATTCAATAGCCTGGTGTGAAGGGGAGAGAACTGATGGAGAGAGAACAGGCGGAGAGAAAGAGCTTGAAGGTGAGCCGACGACGTGTTTGGGAGAAGGAATCAATGTGTGATGTTGTGGGCTCCTGGAGGTCTCCGGGTCACATTGAGATGAGATGGGTGAGAGGATGAATGGATCGGAGAGAAACTCACAGTTTGGAACATCGTATATAACATCGTCAACAACTTCAGTTGACTCTTCCAGAGTCTTCAATTTGTTGTAATTGTTTCTTCGTTCCCTGGGCTCCTGTTCCGTTTCTATGACAGTTTCAAATTCACTCAAAGTGGGGGTTTGCTTGTTTGCTTCTCCGTTTTGTTCTTGCAGGTGGCCTATATTTTCACCTGTTGTGGGATTTTCCTGGCTGTAGTTTCCTGAGTATGTTATGGTTGAACTGGTAACCCGGTTCTCTCTGTTGTTGTTGTTGTTGAGTTCTATTGAGTTAGTCAGACCTGGGCTAGTTGGGTTGCTCTGTCTTCTGTACTCTCGAGAAGGGGTCTTACTAGGACTAGTGTGCGTGCTACTCCTGTCGTTTTCCGTAGGACGGATCATTCTCATCGGTGCAGAGTGATCAATCAGAGCATAGTGCACTCGTCCAGGGCTAGAAGGTTGTTTTACTGGTGAGCTTTCAGCAGTTTTTACAGCTGCATAAGACGGAGATGTGAGGTTATCACTACGCCTCCGTGACGGAGGTTCGTCGCTCTGCCTCCTTTGGAAGAGTATATTTCGATCGTATTCATCTTCACCTGTCGGGCTCCTTGGATAGTGGATGTGGTGCCGAGGTGAACGAAATGGATTTGACCTGTAGCTGGATGTAGGTGAGGGTAGACCGTTTGATAGCTCTTCTGGCTGAGGGGTCCCAGGTAGGCCTGAATCGATACTCTCAACTTGATCACTTGGGTGGACATCAACTGAAACTCTTGAAGTTCTCGGCGGAGTGAAAGATCCACCGCTGCTAAAGATGTTAGGGTCCGAATAGGCCGGCATGAGCCTGCCCGGGTGGGTACAGTCGTGGCCGCAGTGGTAGATATCTCCCAGGATGCTCCGCTCGTAGTGGATCTCGCTGGTGTTGGGATTACTACGGATTGCTCTCTCGAGAAGGTTTAGGATCATGGTCGGTTTTTCTTGGATCAGATTCACCGAACAGCGAGAGACCGATGAAGAAGAATCCGAACAGTGTGGGCACACCTCGAAAGTGAAAATACCACCGCACTGGCCAAAGGAGGTGACCTTATGGAGTAACCAGGTCTTCAGAGAGACCTCCTTTACAGGGCATATGACAGCAATACAGTTGGAAGTAAACTTGATGTTGACCGGTTCTTGAGAAATGTTAGTTGGTTCAGTTATAACTCCAGAAAAAGTTGTCCCTGCAAATAAACCAAGACGGATCTAAAAATGTGATCAAAACTTGTAAAGCTAGCTAGACACACCGGCAAGCGCCTTCACTTTGACAAAAATTCTTCTCAACGACTCACCTACGTCCATAGCCTGGCGGATGAGAGCGCACCACTCTGTCAACTCCCGGAACGAATCACAGGTGAATTGAAAAGTGTCCTTCCCGACTTTTATGATGAAATAGCATTGGCGTGCCACCTTCCGCTTCTTGTCAGCGTTCTTAACAATGAGAATCGGAGCTGCGTCCCGGTCCAGCGCGATGCTTCCTTTGTATCGCGACTTCGAATCGTCCACGTACATGTCAATGCTCGCTTCCGCCGGAGAAAATTTCCTCAGCACGCACCAGCGACGCTTCTTGCCACCCTGCGAAAAGGATTCGGCGTTTAGTAGCTAACCAGCTAGATAAAATAGGTTATGACTTACAAATCTGAAAAATGTCGGCTTCGTTAAGTATCCCTCTTTCAAAACAACGGGCTGATTGGCGAGAGCACCCTCGCTGGATGAGTGACGGAGACGCCCGGTGGAAAAGGATTTGCGCCAAAGGCGACTAGCTCCGTCTCTCACGGCCTGGATACGCATGCCGTGCGGAGCGTTGAACGAACGGCTAACGGCGCCTCGTGTAAACATCGCTGCAAAACTCTAGCTACCTGAACAACGATTACTAAACTGAGCACCCCAACTTCGCTCCGATACGCTTTTGTAAGTTTCGGCGTTGCGAAATTGCGAGTTTTGCGCATGCGTAAATCGCTACCATAGAAACAAGCACAAACATTCATGGTGCGCGTTATTTGGAAGCGAATCGTCTTCAGCCAGGAAAATGGCAAGTTTATTCCAAAACGAAGCCTTTTGCGTTGATCTAAAAGCTTACACTTCTATACGCAGCCTCCAAAATTGTCTAAAGCAGAGCGAGAGAAGCTAAAACGCGAGGAAGCGGAGAGAAAAGCAAGAGAAGAAGGTAAAAACATGCTCTAAACAACATTTAAGGTAGCTCCAGAATCTTCCAAAAGAGGAGAGGCGTCTTCGCGAAGAAGAAGAAGAGAGAGAAAGGAAAGAAAAGGAGAGAATAGAGAGAGAAGAGGCAGCCAAGAGAAAGGTTAACTAACTACCACCTGATACATTGAAAAAAAACTCTGATGTAAATTATAGGCTGAACAAGATGCCAGAATAGCTGAAGAGACATTAAAAGTCAAAGCTTTGCAGGAGCAATGGAATGAAAATTTAGAATCATGGAAACATGAGCAACTGAAGAAAAAAGAGGTGCAGTGATATAAACTGCTAGAATATACAGTATGGACGACATTTGCTCTACCTCTTGGTGCTTTTTCAGTGGGAACATTTCATGTCGTGCAGTCAACTACCACTAGTCATGGAAGAGAAGCCTCTGAATTCGTGGATATCTGAATATAGAGATACTCAAGTCTCTGACATCGAATCATGTTTGACTGGAATCAAGAACTGCCTCACAGTATGTTCAATGGTGACTAAATGTTCTAATGTTGGTCCATAGTTATCCAGGGAAGTACAAAGAGTAATAGAAGGTGATGGGACACCAGTTCTATCTGAAGAAAAGATTGGGATCTACCAAAATGTGCATAGAATAATACAATAACAGCAAACCTGATTATGTCTATGGTTTTTCCTATAGGCAATTCAGTTGATGCAGTCTACCATACTATCAAAGCTCTCTCTGCTGACTCATAGCTGCAGCCTTCGAGCGGACTCCTACATCAGTTCTGAGACCTACAACATGACACTGGAACTATCTCTACCCGGAGAACTGGCTCTCTGTCTGTGGGGAAACGTGGCAAAGAATCCAAGGTATGGATAATGGGAACTTTGTGAGGAATGCAAGTACTGTAACACAAAGTTTTAAGTTGAGTTTCATTCTGGACAATCGAATAACTGGTTGCTCTGGGTATTGTTGAATTGTGCACAACTTTGCTTTGCTTCATCAGCTTTACCTCATGTGACGTTCTTGGTACTGTCCGTAGGTTAAAGGATTTCGCGTTCAAGGAACGATCGTTTGAGTTGGAGCTGCCAAAACCACTAGTACTGGCAGACATCCTGGTTTCCGTTCTCTACCCTCCGTTTGACCACCTTACTCCACTGGCCAGGTATAATCAGAAATACTATAATACAATAGAGTATCTCTAGTACAATGGAGCATGAAAAATGAACAGTTCCCAGGATCAGATGAACTATGAAGTTTGGAACATTAGATGTGCAATGTTGCAGCTTATTCATGATATAAATGTTGAACTTCAGGCTCATGTTCTATGATACCCTCTGCCCTTCCAAAGTCATTGCTTCCTATGCTTGTGTATATTATCATTCAATTGCAGGAGTTATTCCATTCGTGATAGAGCCACCTCAGAGAACAGTCAAAGTCAGGGAGAACCCAGTGTGCAGGATGGTGGCAGCGAAAAAGAAGGAGAAGCAGTCAGTGGAGAAGGAGGAGGAGAGGAAACAGAAGAAATAGAGAAAGAGGATAAAGTTGTAGAGCCTGAACAACCAAAAGAGAGTGAAAAAGAGAGAGAAGGTATAAGACAATAATATACCCATATAATATGGTACCTTTAAGCCTAAATTGTAGAAGAACAAAATGAAGAAAAAACAGAAGTGGAAGAGGAGGTTAGGGAAGCTGAGAGTGAAGAAAAGAGAGAGCAAGAGGAAGACGAAGTTGATTTGCGCAAATATCGTCTGGTGGGAGGACCTATCATCTTAACACTACTAGAACTCCCTCCGCTGCCTAAGAATGCTGGACAGTGGACCATCAGAAAAGGTTACACCACTTTCTTCCATTCCAGTTCCAACATATCAAAACTGGGTTTCAGTTGTTCCAGAGGTGCCTCAGGTATTTGTGTACCCTCAAGAGCTTGCCAGAGTAAACCAACAAGTAGAGAAGAATGCATCAGATGAGAGTGTTACAGAAGGCACTGCAACATCACCTCCAGAAATCATTCCCAGCTGTCCCCAATGGCCACCATTTAAACTATCCATGCGGTAAGCTGCTGGGTCAGCAGATTTACAGAACGCAATACTATACTGTTTAATCATAGTCTTCCAATGCCGTTCCTCTATTTGTCCGAACCACTGATGGCACAGTGGGACAATGAACTCAACATATGGAGGACTGAGAGAGTGAAAGATGTGGAATTTGACATGGGTCAGTATTATTATATAGCCTCAAATTTTCTTTGATGATTCATATTTTTTTTTAATTGAATGTTTTTTCAACAGAGGAGAAATTGGTGACTTTTCAGACCTATTATTTTTCACCTATAGCCATTATGACTGTAAGAAACTCTAATAAAATACTTTTTCTCACTACTGTAATTATAACTTCCTCACACAGACTTAATTTTCTGAAAAATTCACCGCCTTTTGTACCAAGTAAAGCTTGCGTTGCGTAAGAATGTTTTGGGCATGTAGTTCCAAGTTAGAGAATTTATCTGAGCAAATATAATTCTATGTGAGAATAAGATTAAGGGCATGTGATTCTTTACCTTTGTAGGATATCTATAGCAATATGCCGTACAAGTCCTGGGAATTGTCCAGCCAGGGACTCAACCATACCAAGTTAACATTGACCGGTGGTCTTGTTGAGGTTGTCATTGACATTAAGGTAGGAATAGAGCATTAACAGAGGTAATGGTATTTTGACAGCTGTTACATTTTGTGTCATAGTGTTTCAGCATGTAGTAGTCATACATAGATAAAGAATTTTTCGTGATATTTTGATATTTATACATAGTTTGTGCATATTATTTTTCGTGGCACTTGTGTATTTAGTTTGGAGTATCTTGCTTTACATATAGGACACTGAGTGTACGCTAGTTGAACCACCCGAGGAAGTGCCGGCCATTTCCCACCTCGTGGGTCAGCCCATGACATCTCGCAGCCTTCTATCAGTAAGTCAATGGGGTGTCTCAATAGAGCCTGTTAGCTATACTTATATACCAGTTTAATGTGATATCTGGTACACGTTTATATATTCAGGCCTTGAAGAAGAGTGGTATCAATTTCACTCCAGAACCAGATGGTCATAAGTACTGCTCTATCCCAGATAAAGTACATATATCCAATGTATTATTCATTATTATTGTATGATTCCGTGCTGATGTCTTAGAGGGCTGAATTTGAGTCAGCAATCTACCTGCATATGGTGATGGCCGCAGCGTCATACAAATTCAGTTCCAGCAGATGGAACAGTCATAGTGGGCGTGGTAATTACGTAATACAGTGTAACAAACTTAATGAGAATACAGAGGTATGTAATATTATTATATAATAGCACGTTTTACACTGCAAAAATTTTTGATTTTGTTGGTTTTGTAGACAAAGTATTATGTGTGTGGTGAGGACAACTGGCAACTGCCATTGAGTCAAGAAAGCACAGAATTTAACCTTAACATCATGGAAGGCAGTGAAGTAGGCAAACAATAGTGAAAAAAGTTTTCTCAAAAATCAATGTGTTGTATCATTATCTCAATACAGCCACATGGAGATCTCTATTCTGTTCTACTGGCTGAGTGTTCTGAAGAGAAACTGCCCAGTCATTCTCCTCAACATATGGAGACACTCTACTACTGGCTCTCTAGCTCTAGACCGCTCACACACACCCTCTAGATCAGGGCAAATAATTAAAAAATTAATAATAATACTCCATTTGTTTATGCGCATGCGCGTATATGGTTGCGTGGCAACCGGCTTCAAACAAAATGGCGGTCTAGAGCGCTCTTCCAATCGTCTTTGTACCGTATCTAGCTAGCCGTACAAAGAAAAATGGCAGCGTTGCAAGTAGACATGGCGGGCTTGTTGGACGACCCCGAGATGGGGCTACCCATCGCGAACGAGGAGAACAAGCAGCTCCAGGACGAGGTCCAGAGGAAGCGGCGAGATATCGCCGAGCTGGAACGAGAAGCCGCGCATCTCAACGATCGCGTGCAGGCAATGGGAGACCATCTGAAGAACGTACAGCAGGAGCTGCATCAGACACAGGTGAGACAGTTAGCACTGTACACAAGTAGAACTGTATTTCACCTCCGCCGCCCCTCTATACAGGAGCTATACATGGCCAGGAAGAAAGACTTAGAAACGGAGCGACACATGACACAAATTTGTACGTTTCGCGATGTCCAGAGAGTAAATCCTTAACGTGAATTACTATTATAAATAACAGCCGAAAGAGAGAGTGGGCGGTTAAAAGATGAAATGAAAAAATTTGATCTGGAAAGATTGGACTTGAAGGAAAAGATGAACAGCTATGAGGTTAGTGAGGACATCGAATTACGTACCATCATTTTACTTTTACTGTTACACTCTAGAACACGGTGTTTAAAACAAACAAAAAGATCGAAGAAATTAAGGCTAAATTAAAGTGGGACCAGCAGGTAAAGTAGTATATGCGTGAGAGAATACGTGGGTTGAAAAGTTATATGAAATAAGGAGAGAAGAGCATAGAGAGCTATGCATATACACATAGATTTATTATAGAACTCACTGTTAGACTTTAGAGAGCTGGCTGGAGGAGTCTGCTCACAGAGACGACGATGCCATGATCTTGGCCAAATACTCTCGTATTGATGATGATAAGATAAAGGCCCTCAACCTCCGACTGGAGCAACTGCAAGAGATGGCAACAAAGAAGAACCAGAAACTGGACGCCGAGGCCACTGAGACCATGGCATCTCAGGTAAATATGCTGCTGACAGAAAGAGGATTGAATAATAGGAAAGGGCTAGAATTTTTAAGTGCCCCATCTGGCCAGTTCTTTTCTTTGGAAGGAGCTGACCTGGATGGTGTTGCAGTTCTTTTCTTTGGAAAGAGCTGACCTGGATGGTGCTACAGTTCTTTTCTTTGGAAAGAGCTGACCTGGATGGTTTTGCAGTTCTTTTTTTTGGAAAGAGCTGACCTGAATGGTGCTGCAGTTCTTTTCTTTGGAAAGAGTTGGCCTGAATGGTGCTGCAGTTCTTTTCTTTGGAAAGAGCTGACCTGGATGGTGTTACAGTTAATTGCTTTGGAAAGAGCTGACCTAGATTGTGTGGCAGTTCTTTTCTTTGTAAAAAGCTGTCCTGTGGAGAGTGGAATTATGTGTTGTGTTGATATACAGATATGGTCCACTACCTCTGATATACGAGGTTTTGTTTGCATCTCAGATTGAGTTGGACAAGACAGCTAAGGCATTTCGTCAGACACACACCGAGAGAGAGGAACTGATCAAACAGTGGGAACATACCATTGACCAGATGAAGAGACGTGATGCCGATATGGACAGAGCTGCCGAGGTATATAACACACACACTATACTAAAAAACATCTCAGAAATTTATCATACTTATATAATTCATGATCCCACACTATGTGACATCTTCACACTCAGGAACTGGCCAAGTCAAAGGCAGAAATACGGGCCAAAAAGGACGCTATCAAAGAGAAGCAGGTAATCTTTATATACTGTATGTGGGGTTGCTAGAAATACCTACTACCTAGTCTACCTACTTAATATAGGAATTTCTTGATGATGAGAAGAAGAATAACGCAGAGAAGGAGAAATCAGTGGGAGTGCTAGAGAGAAAGGCCGCTAAGACCAGGCTCACTTACCAGGAGTCTGAGGCAGCTAGACTCGCCTTCAACAACGAGGTCTGAAAGACCACTCAAACATTTTTCCCTGAAAAAAACTTCTCTTCCATTTCTACATACTCTATACTTAGTTGGAGACATTAAAGTATTCGGTGGATAGGGCGGGGACAGATCTGGAGAAGGCCCGGTCTGAGAGCCACCATCTCACCCGAAAAATCAAGGACGATCGCAGAAAGTAAGCCATCATTGGCACTACTAGAATGAGCTAGATATGATAGAGATACTCACTTTAATTCACTTAGTATGAATGGAACAAAGTTTTATCCTAACTTTATTAAAGGGAGTTTAGCCGTATAAAGTAGTATAAAGCAAAATGAAATTGCAACTCACTCCATCCTACAAATTGTTAAAGTCACTAATAATGTTCCTCAGACTCGAGAATGTTCAAAGGCAAAGGGAGATTATGCAGGAAGAGCTTAAGCGATCGACACAGAAGGTGATGTCGGCCGAAGAGCATGCTCAGGAGATCGACAGCCGACTCACGGAGGAAGAAGAAAACCTTCAGCAGATGGAAAAGAACCTCGCTAAACTCAGAGAGAAACAGGTCAGTCAGCTTATAAGGGGAACCACCGATGCCTCCTACAGCCTCTCTACAAGGGATATATCTTCTACTAAATATATACTGCCTCTACAAAGGACACTTTTATTACCCCTATGTAATAGATTTGAATAATATTTTACCTTCTGGATGTGTAGTTCAAGTCTGCTCAAGAGTTGTTTGAGCTGAAAGGGAAGGAGAAGAATATGATGGCTGACATACAGGGAGGCCGGGCCACTACCAAGAGCCTCGCCTCGAAACAGAACAAACTGGACGAAGAGAAACTGAAACAGCAGGAAATACTCTATACTCAGGTCAGTTAAAATTACCACTTCTCCTCCATTATAAACCTGTATATAATTCATTCTTCTCCACTGCACTATTTTTCCTCCAAATGTAGGATTTTCAACTTCAGCAGTTGCAGCGGAAACTAAGCAGACTTGAAGGCGAACGAACAGACGACGAAAAAGTTGCTCTCAACGCAAGAATAAAGGTCTGAACTACTTTGTATGTGGTGTGTAAGTATAATTAACACGGTCTACTAGTCTATCAGTGGTCAGCTTCAACTACAACTCAGGATTTTAAACAACTTCTATAGTGTACATTGGTGTCACTAATAGCATGAGAAGTCTTAGTTTTCACCTAGAATTTTGAGATCAATCTGGGCATATATTACTGTATAAATGTACTAATTTACATGATTGTACAGGAGTTAGAGAGTGAGTGGGAGAGTCAGCAAGAAAAAGAATCACTACTCTCAGGCCAGCTAAAGAGACTTCACGATGACCTCCGGAGGGTCAACCACCAGTTGGAGAAATCAAAAAAAGAAAAAGCTCTATTGGATGAAAAAATCGGTCAGTATTTTTCCAAAAAAATGAAACTTGATTCTACATACATTCTACACCTACGCCCCTTTATTCAGATGACATAAATCTCTATATTGACACTACACAGAGAGAACTGAAGAAAGTAGTAGCTGCTAAAGAGGTCAGTGGGCTCATAAACTATATACTATCCCTTCCACACATACATGCTCATACAAGCTACGTACTATAAAGCTTGATCTAATGTATTTAACACACTGTAGAATCAGATGGTTGAAGAAAACATAGTGAAACTGGAAGTAAAGAGGTGTGTATGCATTATACTGTCTAAAAACTTCTCCACAAAGAATTAAGAGTTTAAAGTAATTATACAGAAGTAGGAATACTCCTAATGCTGTCCCTTACAATTGCATACAAAACCATTATTGCAGGCCCATAGTTTATGTATCATAAACCCATTTAATGCTTTCTCAATGATTTAATGTGTGTAATGTGAAGGTTGAGAGACACCCTATTCTCCCATGCCGGGGAAGTACACTCGCTGGAAAAGCGACAACTTGAGCTCAAAACGGTAAGACTTTGTGCCTTAATATTCAAATTATACATGTGGATCAACTGACCTGGTCTCTGGTACACAGGCTATGACAGAACGAAACAGAGAAATCGAGGAGCACAAGGCTATGCTTCGGGCTCAGTGCAAGGCCTTAGAAAACAAGAAACAAAGCAGCAGGTTCAGTCTATATCTAACTCTAAATTACAGCAAACTTAACTTTTTATCTACCACTATTAACATGCTCTCTTTCAGCTTGGAGCTACACAAACGGCTCTCAAAGATCGAAAAGCTTCGTAAGCGATATGAAATCATTACGGTTGCCATGGCACCGCCTGAAGGCGAAGAGGAACACTCGCAAGCCTACTACGTCATCAAGGTGCTATAAACAATAGTACATTTCTTAAGGCCATTATACACAAGGCAACCTTGTTAATATGCAACAAATATGTGAACTTTTTTGTATTGGTATAATGGGCCAAGAATAGATCTACTAAGTAACATTGCCTGGTCCCATTATACCATTACAAAATAAGTTACCAGCAGCTTCAATCAAAGTTGCCTCATGTATGATGGCCTTAAAGCAGAGATTCAGCTCATTACGTTACTGAATACACGCATAGGCAGCTCAGGAACGTGAAGAACTGCAACGTGAAGGTGACGAACTAGACAGCAAGATTAGAAAAGCAGAGAAAGAAATACGGTATGTACATAGTTAACAATCTAGAGATATGAATGTTATTATTACATACTCGCCATTAGAGCAATGGAGAACACTCTACAAATGATGAACGGTCGAAATGAAAAGTTCCGAAAGAGCCTAAAGAGAGCCGATGCTTCAAGTATGAATCCAAAGACACACTTTATATACCTCTCTCACTTTCCAACATAGTCTAAGAGACCTTAACATCCTTGTTCATATATATGTAATGTTATGTTGAAGGTGAAGAAGCGGAGATGGTGGAAACTCTGGAGGGACAATTACGGGCAGCGCTCAACAAACAGAGACACAAGAAGAAACAAGTCCAACAACTCGAGCAAGACATGCAGGTACATATGCTCCAACGAGGGTCAGTTTGTGGCCGTAGAGAGGCTTTTCTTATCCTATACATACACATAAAGTCATCCAGTGATATTGTATTATGGTTGTTTGAAGGTAATGAAGAGGAGACTGGAGAGTATGGAGTCAGAGAGACACTCTCTGGAGTCCACACTCGATGAACACGGTGCCACAGTCTCCTCACTAGAAAAGGAATTAGCAGACATAAAGGTTAAAAGAGAGAGAGTCAACAAACAGGTATAATATTCATCAGTGTTGACTGATATTAGTAAAAAACCACGTTGTTCACAAGGTTTAAAACTGAGAGTTTTCGTGCTATTTGTAACAACAATGTAGACTAGTAAAAGCACTTTATAGTGGTGTCTGAAAATCTAGTTGAAGCTGACCATTGCTAGCTAATGTTTGCAGAACCACGTCAAGTATATACTTTACGATGGCACATTATGTACACACAAATATTTCTTTAAAACTTTCTTCACAGACAACTAAAGTCATCCGAGAATTGAGAGCGAAAAAGGGAGATAGGGCAACTGAAGAAATTGAGGTCCAAGATCAATAACCCACTGAATAAGCATTGATACTATGTATTATGGTAATAGGAGGATATAGGTCTGAGACAGCTGCAGGAGTTCACCCAATCAATGATGCAGAAAGTGGGGAACCTGGTCACCAAATTTCCTGAACTGGAACCCACACTTCGAGAACTCTTTGCACAGGTTTGAACACATAAATAGTAAAAATCATGTATTTAATCATGCTGGTATATTATTTCTACCACCACCACCACTACAACTAAAACCATCACACCGCTATCACAATCACCCACCACCACCAGGAAAACCTGCCCCCTCCTCCTTCACATGGTTCCAGTCGAAGCAGTTCAGTTCTCTCCTCAGCTAGGAGCTCAACTAGTAACATAGGATCCAGGTACAGTACATACATACGCACTCCAAGCAACTCTTAAATCTTATAACTAGTCTTCTAAGACTATAAAATCTATTTCAAACAGGAGTGTGTCTTCTTCAAGAGCTGTTTCTTCTACTCCACTTCGCACTAAGTCTATCGAGCTGGACTCTTCAGTTCTTGCTGCCAGTGGTGCATCTCCCACACCTCGAACTGGTATACAATGCAATTTAGAGCCCCTCCCTCTCCCTCAATCCACTTAAAATTTCATGCTCTATCTGTCTACAGGTGTATTATCTCCACGTGGTTCGGTGGCTGGAAGTCGAGCTAGTTCTAAAGCCAGTTCTCGTGCTTCGTCAGTTGCTAATTCGCAAGTTTCATCTCGGGCGAGCAGTGCTGCCAGCACAAAGAGAAGACAAAAATAAAACTCCATGCACACACACAAAACACAGTCACAGTGGAACACATACAACACACATACAATAACTTTATACCCAAACCTCTCGCTCTCTCATACTTCTATTGAGTCAACTGTCAGTTTGTATGGATGAATGCGTGGATGAAGTTCGATATGCCTGGAAAATGGTTTTGAGCAAGAAACTGTAGGTATACCTTCTTGAACCGAGTTTCCTGCCATATGGCCGAAGGAGTCAAATGGTCCAAACTCTCTTCTTCCTGTGTCTATATACAAGATCATTGTTTTTTTTGCAGATATACCTATATTAGTTTTAGCTTCTTTAGGAGAAATTACTAACCTCCGTAAGGAACTGAAGGGCAAAACCAACCAGTGCTGGATGGTGCACCAGATTCAGTCGCTTTTGTAGCTGAGATACGCCACAGATTTTTAGTTCTTGTCTGTAAGTCAGAGCAAAGATGAAACTTGACATGCTACATGTCTAGCTTATATAGAGAGAGGTTACCAGATAGACTGTTGGCATAATACCTTGTCAGAGTGAAAGCCAGACTTGGGTACTTGCTACTCTCAGAGCCTCTCTTGAATATCATATTCCTCCAGAGAGCATTGCAGAAGTCCAGTATTAAACTATTGAAGGTCGACGTTAGTTTTAAACCTCTCTTATTCTGAGGTACCAGAGAGAGGCAAGGTGCTCACACAAGGTACTGGTGTTTTATAAGTTTATTAACAGACCTTGCTCACTGCAGATAGGTTCTCTTTAACCCTGTAATACACACAGTGACCAAATTTCCTATGACAGCTATAGAGCACTAGAGTACCCAGCCCCTCACGACAGCTAATGTACTAGAGGACCCAGCCCTTCACAACAGCTAATGTACTAGAGAACCCAGCACCCTATGACAGCTAATGTACTAGAGAACCCAGCATCCTATGACAGCTAATGTACTAGAGAACCCGGCACCCTATGAGAGCTAATGTACTAGAGAACCCAACACCCTATGACAGCTAATGTACTAGAGAACCCAGCACCCTATGACGGCTAATGTACTATACACTTACTTGACCAAGTGATTGCAGGCTAAAGAGAGATAGTAGGGAGATTGTCCAAGTAATCCAGTAATCAACACATAAGGAGAGGCTAGAAAGAGATGTTGTATACCATAAACAGGGAGAGCAGTTACCTGGAGGGATACAGAAATTTATTGAATTGAGATTTCAGAAACAGAAAGCATGTATGTAATAGTAAAAGCTATGTAATAAGTGGCCAAATAGGAGAGTGGTTTAGCCATTAGCTATTTTGATGACTGTATATAGAGGAACCCATGAAATAGCAACAGTGGACCATCGAAAACCGTATTTCTTACCACTTCATAGAATTTCATTGCTTCATGATAAACCACTGCATTTTGTTCTTCTTCCTATGAAGAGTACAAAATAAATGGCACTAGTATATCAGTGGTAGTTTATTGCCAATTGATATGGGCAGATCACTGTGTATGTGCATATGTTTTACTGTTGATTCCTACCTCCAGAGCAATTACAATCAGTTTGTCCACATAATTGACAAATAAACTTATAGTTTGGAGCGAATCAAACTCTTCCATTTCTTCATCTGACCAATCACCAAATAGTGATACTCTATACCAAAATAGCAAGAAACTATAGAAACTGCTCATAGAGATCATATATAGCTGAAAACTATCTAAGGAATTCTAAAAAATTCTTATTGATTCTGAAAACTTTCTACACACCTTTGCTGTCTGCCCTCGTCATGTTGAAATTTCTGACGATGTCTTGGCCATTCAAATATAGCTATGTTTCTCAGTAATATCGCGAAACAGTGCAAACATTGACACTAATGGAAGAAAAGGGTGTACATATTAAGTATATACAGTGGAACTTTATTACTGATGTATAGACTGCTAATACTGAATACCCCTTTAGTATATATATATTAGCTAACTCTAAACTCTTTTCTATAAGCATACACTATACTATAGCTACTCTAAACAAAGCTCTGTTCATGCGAACATTTTAAGCTGGTCCCTGGGTACTCTGAAGTTCAATTAAACAAGGCTCTACTATAGCCCAGTAGTGCATGAGTCAGGGGATAACTAGTAAGGAGAATACCTTAAATTCTTTGTCTTTGGTGACGAACAATCTCTTTAATGGCTCTAGAAACTCATACTCAAAATCTACATACAAAATACAAAAATACGATTGTGTGAAATAAACTTACTGATGTTCTAAATTCCACTAAATCAAGAAATTTTTGTCACAAAAATTTTTAGTTCGTACCTTCAAAAGGTTGGAGAGAAAGGTGGGAGAGTAGACTGAAAATTTCATTCCTGTAATCGTCTCCATTCCATACCTCCAGTAGAATGTACAGGAAGCTCTCTAGTCTTGGAATGGGCTCCTGAAAATCACCACAAGAACACACATACATATTCTATACTTTACAATGCTTATATTTTGCGGTTTTCGAGAGTTGCTGAATACTTCCATTTTGTAGGATTAAACAATATTATAAGAGCTATGTAATTAAACCAAACCACTTGTATGTGTGTAAGTACATACGTATGTTTATTATTGCCCTGTTTAACATGGGTATGATAAGGCACTGCCCTTACTTGAATGAATTGAGTGAGTTTTAGGAGGTCAGTCAGCAGAGATTTCACATCGGAGTTCACACTTCCGGGATTATAGGCATCTAACTCTGGAGATTATAATATTATAGAGAAGTATAATAGACATGTGTACATTCAATAACAACTATTTTTCTTAACTGTTACTATTATAGAGGTCCCACTGCTCTAGTATATACCTCTGGATAAGGGACATGTTTGAACCAACAGTTTGTCTTTTATAGATAGGTTGTCCGTATTTCAGAGGTCCAATAATACACAGCTCTATTAGCAGGGTGTGGAAAGAGTGTCCATTGTTGGGAGGTTATCCTATCTCAGAGGGTCCCTTATCGGAGGTTCCACTGTAATTAACTATACACACATACCATAACCAAGGGTGTGTTCGAGCCAGTATGTGAACCTCAGTATAGTAGATGG
Source organism: Phenganax stokvisi (assembly GCA_025400075.2). Taxonomy (NCBI): domain Eukaryota; kingdom Metazoa; phylum Cnidaria; class Anthozoa; order Malacalcyonacea; family Clavulariidae; genus Phenganax; species Phenganax stokvisi. The sequence continues at coordinate 35,024 of JAODVQ020059046.1, forward strand.
CTCGGGACACGTGGAAAACATGTGTTGAAGGTGATGAGATCCCAACACTCTAGCCACTTGCGACGGAAACTATTCGAGAAATAGAACTCATAAAAACTTTTAATTTGGGCACAATATGCACAATATACATATGTACGTATGAGTCCTATATACTATAGATAGGGAAATGTTCCTCGCAAAAAAATTTTCACCACATGTGCAAGCGGTTGAAACTAAATGCTATGCACATGCTTCATAAGGGGTGGCAAAAAAATGAGAATATAGTGCATGAAACATGCAAAAATTGAATGTTTAGAGTGTAACTACGTACTCTGACCTCTATTCTAGTGATATTATTGCAGAGCTGATAATGTGTGTTAACAGCTGCAAATGGAAGTGATCTTCTCTCCTTGTCTACCTTCGGACCCACTGCCACGTCCGGTCGAATACCATACTTTATCTTGGCTTTCTTCAGTGGCTAACGTGTAGATAGAGTATAGTACTACAACATTATGGGAAGGTGTGTTGTATAGCAGTATGTACTGGAGGAGCTGCTGTGAGTTGCTCATGGAGATCTTTCTCTGCAGCAGTTCGTTCTGGTTGAGAGCTCTCTGACCACCTCACCTTTAGAACATAATGCATATGTAGAATGTATATAGAGAGATATAATTATAGAGAGTGAGAGAGTCATCATACATATTAGTACTAGATAAGCTTTGTGGGCCCAGGCCACCCCTACGAGTCTCAGAGTAGTATGTGAATCTATGTAGAATGTATTGGTCCATCTTACCTTCTGCAGCCGTTTAATATGTGACGCAAGCAGCTTTTCAAACGGTTTAAACCACACCTGTCGAGAAACCATACATAAAACATCCATGCAATACTTCGCCGTAGACACATACTGTTGTATAGCAGTAGGTTTCTAAGGTCTATACCTTCTTGGCCGAGCGCTGAGGGTTGGCGATCATGTGTGGACAGAAGGAATGATAGAGGACCAGCAGAGCTAGCAGGGGACCCTCACTGCCCCTCTGACTCTCCACTCGTTTCGAAATCTCTGTCAATTTCTGTACTCTACTGTGAGTCACTGCTCAAACATGACACACATACAAACGTATGTACATATATACATACATACAGTGGAACCCCGCTTAATGTAAACCCCTCTATAAGTGGACACCTCGATATAACGGACTTGTCCATCATAGAGAGGTTCCACAGTACATATATACATACATTAAGTATAGTCCTGTTATATAATACAACATTATAAATATATAACTAACTAACCATCACATCTCCTGGTCATGTAGCACAAGAGTTGACAAACTGCTGGGCGCTATATATGTACATAATGAAAGAATATAGCTGGAGCAATTCAAAACATGTATGTGTGCAGACTGCTATTTTATTCTAGGATCTTGAATTATTTTCAGAGATCCTAGAACTATTTCAGGGATTCTAGAACTATTTCAGGGATTCTTGGCTATTTCAGTAATTATAAACTATTTCAGGG
>JAODVQ020059151.1:0-18683 GCA_025400075.2 Phenganax stokvisi
TCAGTAACTTCTGCACAATAGCGTGATAAAGTTCGATTACGTTTTTTTTGAGACACCCTGTATATATTGCTACGGAAATCGTTGATCAAATTATAATCAGCTTCCTTTAATTGATTCAAGCATCTGTTGAATACTATATAATCCGCTTCCATAAACCTCAACGGATACATGGTGCAAAATTATTCGTATCCCATGCGATTGCAATCTAAAAATTGAGAAATTACAAAAGAGAAACCATGCTTTAGAATGTATTATAAAAGAAAAAGGGGAAATGATAAATGACAAGCGGGGATTAGTTAAATATTTATGCGAAATTAATAGTAAACTTACACGTGAAAACATTGAGCTTTTACATAAACTTGCGTCATACCGTAATACCATTAACATTTTGAATGACAGCTTGAATAACGATTATCAACAACATGTGCATTCACAGACAGAAAGAAAACCGATACTCCCACTACATCAAGCACCAGAATCATTATTCAACGGCGGCGTTGTCGAAATAGACGAAAGAATAAAATAATGTTGTTTTCAAAGAAGCTATGTAAGTTGGCTGCCATAAAGACTATAGATGAGGATCTAGGAGATATATATGTCAAGTCAATGTTTACAGAAAGAAGATTGGTTGTGCAAGTATGTTGCAATATAAATTTGCAAGATTTCATCGCTGGGCAAAATCTCGAAAATGTCAAATTCTTTTGGGATGTTTTTCAATGAGGGAAAGATGTGTACATGATTAATGGACAAGAACTACCCTACCTTGACGTGTTGACAACAAGCTGCTATTCCCTATATTGTTATGTGTATGTGTTAGCATTAAATGGTTGCACACACGAAAGATGGTGCGCGAAAAAGACGTTTGATGACCTGACATTGATTTGAAATATTACCTACGAACTATTATATAAACATAGAGAATTTAGTTTCTCCAATCAATATTTAAGCGGATTTCAAAAGGTAAAATTCGATTATGACGGATTGAGACGATTTTTTTCTTTTATGAAAAAGATATTACCACTATATTATCATTCTATGCACTTTTTGTAAAAAATGACGCTTTACATTCTCTTTTCACACTAATATTTTTTTGTAAATACTGTTTATATGTAGCCTTGTGTATATAGATTAAAATAACAATCTTTTTTTCACATAAATGGGGTGTTGAGGGAACGGGCTAAGTAAAATAATGATCATTCCACCACATTCATATTCACAAGTGTACATGTGCGGCACACAATGTGGTGGTTGTTCTTGAACACTTATAAACCTATAGTGTATTTCATTAAAATTCAACACATCTTTTTTTCTTAAAAAATGTTTATATTCGTTCATGATGTGTTCAATAGTCATTACTTCATTCACTGTTGATATTTTAGCCTTGTCGCAACGATTCAGTAACAATTGCTTGAAGTCATATACTCTAACCATTGTCTGCACAACATGAGTCGGTTGATGTCTTAACCATTCTTTGCTTTTCCCTAAACAACGAGCTAATTTATCTTCATGTAAGGTATTCGCAAAATTCATCATCACATCAGCGCACGCAAACAAAACCATAATAAAATGAACACGTTTTCCAAAAAACAAACTCTTTTTATTCAATTAGAATGGTGTCATTCTTAAACCAAAATCACTACATATATTACAATTGCAAAACATTTCATGAGAGCGAGCACCTAAAAATACACACTTTACACCATGTTTTTCTACACAAGTTTTACAATGACAATAGTTTTGATGTCCATGCTACATCGAGCAAAATACGAAGTTTGACATTGAGTACAGACTTTCCATTCATTCTATCCAACGCATATCTCATCTCGTGCCATGATTTGCTGAACAATTACAGAATCGGTATTTTTTTCACTAATAGTCTCGTACATTTCCTCACCGTTTTCATTAATCAAAAGCCATTTCACTCGTGTCTTTACATTCGGATAATTTACTGACATTACGGGAATTCTAACTTTGACATCTTGAGTTATATCTTCTCTCTTTTCTGACAAATTTGATTTAAAAAAATACTCCATCTGTGTATTACCAAATTCTATAGATCAAATAAGACATGTTTCTCACTCTGTGGTAAATGTTTGCTGACTCACATTCGCTTTCGTCTGTGCATTTATAACCAACACCGTACCATATTTTCTTTAACTTATTTTTACACGTAATAGTACATGAATCAAATTATACTGATTTTATATTGATTAGCAGTTTAATGAACCCTCTAATTGTCGGAGTTATCTTCTGGAGTAAGCATGGTTTATTAGAAAAGTACCACTTTAATTCAATATACATATCCTCGTAACTATTAGATATCGTGCAAATTTGTTCCATTTCTTCAATGGATTTTTCACCGTTCCAGTTCCCAATATGGTAATTTTCTTCAAAGGATTTTTTCATTAGACATAAGCAGTATAAAAATTGTACCGAGAAAACAACAACGCGATAACATTCATCAATTTTTCATTTCTTCACATTAAAAAATAAGTTTTCGTCTAATTCTACAGTTTTAAAATTTATATACATCTTACGTTCACTATTTCGACGAACATATGATGCTACATTAGTTTTACATTCCAATAAGAATGCTGTATTTTTATCATTAGTTTGTAATGTTCCTTCAAAAAACGAGTGAACTCTTCCGACAACGCTACTGTTGATAATTCCATCTTGAATCATTAACAATTCCTTATTAGCCATACCCAAGAAAAACACCGCACCAACTGTTCCAAAACTATCGTATTCGAAACGTGCAACGATAGCGCGGTCATTCAACATGTTTTCGGCTATAGGATACATATGCTTCCAATTGGTGATCACGAAATCAACATTATGCTTTTGAAGTTCATCCCAACATACCGTTTCACCATCAAAATCACTAAAAGGACACTCTTCTCTATACTCTATATAAGTGTTTGGTATGGTTTGCGCTCATTCATGTACAATTCCTGCCATCACCAAATTCTGTACTTCAAGGATTCAATATTAGCCGCTATATGACCAACGTCTGGATTACGCTCATCACTAAACTCATCTTGTATCACTTTATTCTCCACTTCACACCATATGGTTAATAACATACTTTCACAATAAACCGTATATCTATCAACACCACTAATAAAACGGTTTTTAATTGCGCTTGCAAATATAAAATCCCTACATTTTATTTGCTCATATACAACAGTCTTTTTTATAAAACGCCATTTTAATTCAACACATTCCGCTTTGTAGTCATTCAAGTTCATACAGCTCTTACAATGCTCCATTATCAAAATATAAAACAGAATTGTCAAAATAATGGTAAAAACTAAATGACAAATTGAATCAATGTCTCGATATATTGATTGCCGTTCTGGAAAACAATATCCGGACAACAACAGGTCTCGCATTACCAACAGCGCCACACTGTCTATCTGCCATTAATTCGGTATTCGTTAATACTTATTATAGTCTGTCAGCACTCAATTTTTTGCAAAGATTTTTTCACCGTCACAGTTAAAAAAGTTCTCTATCAAATGTGCAATTGTTTCGTGTTGATCCAAAACAGTCCATACTAGTCATAATTATAATATAGATCATTAGACCTATAACAGTAAATCCCAGCAAACAAAGAGAAAAAACAGCACATATTGAACAAAAATTCTACTCGTTGTCAACCATTCTTTAGCAAACCAGCAACCCAGCAAAAAAAGAGAAAAGAACAGCATATATTGAAAAAAATTCTGCTCATTGTCAACCATTCTTTAGCAAACCTGCAAACGATGCACCACTATATTCTAGCGGGTTGTGATCTGAAGTTGTACAATTTGCTCCACCTTTTATTTCACAAGAACTTGTTATAAAATATATGAAATAACCAAATGCACCTGCAAAAAGTAGGAGAGAAAATACCAATACAAATTTACAACAAAGTTCTTTAATTGAAACCATTTTTCACTCTAAATTCCAATCTACAAATATCTTCAGAATCAATACAATCGCTATTGTCTCGTTCAATAATATATGACGACGTAAAATCTGGACATTCTATTTCTTCAAAAATAAACCAAACTAAATCCACCTCGATTATTTCGTACATATATACGAAATCGTAAGGTATAAATTTAAACTCATACAGTAAAGATTTACTTAATATTTTGCAAAAACTTTCTAATGAAATTACATTATAAAAAACACAACCATAAGAACTCAAACTATATGAATTCTTCGCATACCAATGCAACCATACGGTATTCATTTTTTAACCAAAGAACGGTTTGATACCTAACCGCGTTATGTAGTGTCTCTCGTAAAGTGTTCATTTTCAGTACTCCTCACTATAAGTTATAGGTATGTCGAATACCGAATCATATATATGTGAATAAATGCGATCGTCGCTTATACAATATGTGTCAACGAAAGGTAGAAATCTCCAAAATCTCACACCATGATAATATGTATTCATTATTTCGCGAAAACGAAGCAAAGAAATTATTTGCGATTGTTGACAATCACGTTGCGTATAAAACTCTTGCCCATCCCCGCTATCGTAATAACGAGATTTTATTGTAAAACAGCAATTCAATTCTACTTTATTCATTTTTTATTTATATACAGAAAAATCCAATCTAGCTATGTCACTAACATTATCAAGAGGTGGTCCGTACTCATAAAAAACCCATAGTTTCATTGCCCTAAATATATGTTGCAATAAAGCAGCTTCTTGAACCGTGTGAACTGTTACAAAAGGGTTATATACAAGCTTATATTCTTTATTATATTCAAGTAATATATGTCGAAATGCGTGGAAACCAATTTGACAAGCATATTGCCAGTCATAAAGACTGTATTTATTTGTGTACCATTACAATGTCACTTTTAATTCCATCTCTTCACGATATCGTCTATGTTCCTCTTCAGACACCTCAAGCATTGCTCTGTGTGCATCAGAGGCGCTCGTCATATTCTTGGAAATATATCTTTTCTTTTTTCCTCTTCGATTTTCTCTTCAATTTTTTTTTTTTCTCTAATAATCGTTTCCAATTCTTTCTTTATTGATTCACAATATGTGTTGCTCTTCTCGCGCAACAAAGCATTCTTCTTGTCTAACAATTGCTGTAAACACTTTACCATCATATTCAAATTACGCAAATTTATCTCTTGTCCGATTATGTCAAGATTTAACCAAATCCGGTCATAATACTTTTTCTTTACAGAATTATCACCCACACGATGCATACACCCCACAATATTCTCCTCATACTGCGTTCGATATCTCATTTTCTTTTAACTTTTTCGCTTCGTCAAATTTCAATTCAAAAAGTCTCATGTAACGCAACAACCGCTTATAAAACACACCCCTCGCAGATAAAAATTCCGCAGAAAAAAAAACTTCTTTATAACTATTAACTTTCTTCTCAAGCTCAACAACTTCTTTTTCTAACAATTGAAATTCTTCTAATGAAAATACCTTTTCATAACAATCATTATAATAATGAGAGTTTTCACCCAACACATGTAAATATTCAACGAACTCCATAGCTAATTTATTTTTCAAAATGTATTTTTGTTAGTAAATATTCACCCTTTCAATATACTAGAATAAATATAATATCGTTGGTCAAATGCTTTCTCAAGAAATTGTGTCATTATGCACTTGTTAGTATCAAATATAGTTTCAAATTTTGGCAAACACTTTTTATTACACGTTTCAGCCTGTATCAAATCCAACAATTCAAATGCTAATTAATTATATCCTATAAAAACATCAGCATTATTCTCTATAATTTTCTTAATGTGTGCAACCTCATCATCATTATGCAACATTCGCTCATAATAAAATGAACATAATTCATCATATTTTTCTAAAACCATTTTATTTTTAAAGCAAGCAGCAACACAGTCACATAATGGATCACACATTTCTCTGTTCAAAATTACAATATAATCACCATTAGAATACGAAATGTCTTCATCCGAATTACAAAATATACGCATAATTCTTATCTCTTTCCTTTTTTTTAACGATCTATCGTGCGCGTCAAACAATCTCTCAAGCTTATGTACCACTACACACTTTTCGTTATTGACCACATCTCTTATACATTCCAAAAACTCAAACGCTAACTCACTATATCTTTTTATACCCTCATCATTTTCCTCTATAAATTTACTACTAATACTGATAACGTCGTCATTCCCGCGCAACATTCTCTCATAACCAGTTAAAAAAACTGATGGTCCAAATAATATGATTGCCTTTCATCATGCATTTTCGACAAGTTCTCATCATAAAGCGCATGCAAAACACAATCACATTTAAATATCGCATTATCCATACATAATGCTCTATCCATAATATTAATATAGTCACTTCTACAATACTTTTCATCCTCACTCATATCATCACACGATTTACACATTTTTTCTACTACCGCTACAAACGAAATACTAACGTCAAATATCACTAGACGCTTTATTACTACACGATTTATTCCATAGATATTTTATACACCCGCAATTTATTTGTAGTATTTTTATACTAGCATCATTTTATTTGTAGTATTTTTACACTACGAAGAAAAACTACTGGTAATATAAAACCACCCAATCACATATCAACCAATCAAATTCGAGATAAAAGGGAAATCCCCGCTTTCATTCAACTCCTTATAATACAATGCAATTCAAGATCTTACTCATTCGGCTCAACCACGGCTTTGGAGAGCGGAGCTAAGCCAAACCTACATCGATTCACTAGGAATAGATAGGATTAATATTATTACAAACACGCACAACCACCCACCCACCCCCTAAACTCTCTTAATAAAATACACATAATGCACAATCCCCCCGAACCCTCTCTCAAAAAACAAACATTATTATTATGTCATCTCATCATCATCATCATTACATCATCATCAACTAGAAAACATAAACAACCAAAGTTAAATATTAACAAATACAACACACAACAAGCCAAATACTTCATGTGAACATTAAAACAACACTCTTCAAAAACAAAACTGAATATCACTACATTTTGCGCACCCCCCCAAAAAAAAACACCCGATTTTTACACTATTTTTGCTGAATCAGCTATTTCTCGTAACAGTAAATTATACTAATTTTTGGCTTAGCGACCGCGCCTTAATAATAATAATAATATATATATGCATACTACTGATATGTACTTAATGATTGAAAAAGGTATTCGAGGAGGAGTTTCCACGATATGTAAGTGTCTAATAGTTGCAAATAATAAGTAATTAAGGGATTATGATCCGAATAAGGATTCTATCTCTATTCCTTATTTAGACGCAAATAATCTTTATGGATGGGCCATGATGAAAAAACTCTCCACCCACGATTTCAATTGGATGTCTAAAAAAGAGTTAAAATCATGGCGAGATCTCAGTGGTAATAAGGGGTGTATTTTAGAAGTAGATCTTGATTATCCTCGAGAACTACACAATCTTCATTCGGATTGTCCTTTAGCTCCCGAGAAGATAAATACAAATTTAGATGAGAACATTACTGTAGAAAACTTAGTTCTCAATCTCTATTCAAAGAAAAATCATGTGGTTTATCATGAGACTTTAAAAGAATATTTTAAAATGGGTCTTGTTTTAAAAAAGATTCATAAGGGTATTTGTTTCGAGGAATCAGAATGGTTAAGACGTTATATAGAGAAAAATACAAGATCAAGAACTTTGGCGAAAAAGAAGTTTGAGAAAGATTTCTTCAAGCTTATGAATAACTCTGTTTTTGGAAAAACTATGGAGAACATCCGAAATAGAGTAGACATAGAATTAGTTAATTCTAAAAAAAGAATAGAAAAATTACTTTAAAAAACTCAATTTAAGTCCTATACGATATTTGATGAGAATCTAAATGCTGTTCATTCTTATAAAACAAGACTAGTTTTAAATAAGCCTATATTTGTAGGTATGAGTATCTTAGATATTTCCAAAAGTCTTATGTATAATTTCCACTATAATTATATAAAAAAAGAAGTATGGATCTCGAGCTAGACTTGGTTTTACTGATACGGATTCTCTATTATACAAAATAGAGACGGAAAACTTCTACAAAGATATTTCACCAGTCTTAGAACAATATTTCGACACTTCTGAGATAATAACGGATAATCCATATACTTTTAAGGGTTTAAATAAAAAAGTCCCCGGTGTTTTTAAAGACGAGTGTGGAGGAACACAAATAGAAAAATTTGTTGGATTTAGTTCAAAGTTATATGCTTATAAGAAGGAAAAAAAAGTTGAGGAGCTTAAGTGTAAAGGTCTATAAAAATCCGTAAAGAATAAGTCTCTTACTGTGGAGGATTATGAGAAATGTTTATTTTCCGGAACTCAAGCTATGAGAAACATGAATATTATAAGGAATAAGAAACATGAACTCTTTTCCGAGACCGTTAATAGAATAGCTTTAAATTCTGATGATGATAAGAGAAATATTTTAGAAGATAAAATAAATACTTTAGCTTATGGACATTACAAAACTTTATAAGAACTCTCTCCTAAGTTTTTAAAAATGTATAACTCTTGTCCTGCGGAAGTTATACATTTTATATTATTTTCCCCAACATCCATCCTCCAATGATTCCAGCAATTCCCATCACGACATGCTGATATGCTTGCATTTCTTAACTAGGTTTGTAGTAGTTTTCTAATCTTGGTTCTGGAGTCCATTCGAGTCTAGTATTATTTAGATTTTTCTTAAGTAACTCGAGATTTTTATTCGTCGTGTCGATGTCTCTATTTGCATCGGACAGCTCTTGACGAAGTTTTGCTTCCTTATATTTTCTTGCTACTTCTTTCTCATGCCATAATTCTTCATCTTTTGCAAGTTTCTCCATCGCGAGATTATGACGATTCATTTCTTTTTCGTATCCAGAATGATTTAACTTAGAAAATAAGAATCCTGCTCCTGCAATAGCAAATGCATTAAAAATTCTTCCTGCTACCATAGAAGCCATTTATTTAAAAAAAATTTCGAATTCTCTTTGCTTTGCTCACTTTTCAATTTTTTCTGGGATAATTTTTTTGTCTTCTAAATATTCTACCAAAACACCTCCCAACATGACGGCTCCAGCTAATTTTAAAGTTCCTTGAATACTTTGTGGTGTTCCTAAAGGTTCTCGTAAAACTTTTTTACTTACCATCGAGACTCCTACAGTGCTTAAAGTCAATATTCCTGCATCGTAAATTTGATTGATATATGGTTTAGTACTCAATTATTTATAGAAAATAACAATTAATCAAAATCCAACAAAGTTGGCACGTTGCGGTTATCCAAAAAAGATTTTTTCTCCTCAACTTTTTTTGAACTCGCTCCACGTTCTTTTTCAACAGGCTCGATTTTTTCTTTAGACTCCTCCATGATAAGATTTGCTCATTTTTTGTTTTTATAAAAATCGTTGTAGACGCGCTTTGCGCTATAACAAGCAGCTCCAATTCCAAGTATAGAAACTATAATAGTAGATATTGAAAGAGATCTAGAATTTATATCTAAAATATCTTTATTATTTTCTTCTAAAATTTTTTCTTTTTTGCTTCTGTAGCTTGTTTAGAAATTTCTGCGAGTCTTTTTCCAGCTGCTACTTTTCGCGGATCTTTTTCTTTCTTTTGCGTAGTAAGGTGTGTAGCGTTAACATTATTTAGAGAAGTTTCTACTACGTATTTTCTTAAAACTTGCTTATTTTCTTCCATTATTTATTTAAAGATAATTTTAAGTAAAAATCAAGTAAAGATAAACGCTCCTTAAAATTACTCAAAACTTGCTCAAAAATAGGCCAAGTAAAATCGAGTACACCTTAAAATTACTTAAAACTTGCTCAAAAATAGGCCAAGTAGATTTTAAGGTCGCGTAGCGCTTCTTAACACCTACGATTCAACGACGATATATAATTCTGATTCGTTTCTGATGGTGGTTAGGTTTGTTTGACGGCAACTTATAAAAAACATAAAAACATCATCAATGTTATCAATATAATCGGAGAGCTTAAACTCCTTGTTTAATTCTAATATGTAACAGTCTTCGATATTCTTTATATTTAAAAAGTACTTTTTTAACACGTTAAAAAAGATAGTATTACCTCTTTTTGTTATAATAGTAACTTGATACTTCATTCTAAGATCTGTTAACATTGTATTATCATCAAAAACATGATAAAGTAGTTTAAATGTTGTATCATTATTAATAACGGGAGGACTAATAAAGGTTGGAGGATATCCTACGCGATTACTAAAAGGCTTCTTCCAAAGTGATTGATCCAAGTTACTATATTTTAATGCAAACATAAAACATCTAATATGTTTTATCGATGAAATCTCATTTTTTAGCTCATGCCTAACATCTTTTATCTTTATCGTGTTATTTGTAGCTAAAGTTCTATTATTTGCAGCTAATTTTCTATTTGCCATTATAGTTGTATTATTTGATGCAATGTTTGTTCTATTTGTCTCGACATCTGTTTGAATAGGATTTATATTTTTTTGATTTCCCGCACTAAAAGCCCGATTAGCAACGATATCGGCTCGATTTGATAATATAAGAGAATTATTTGATTTGATACTTGTTTTATTTACTTCAATCTTCCTCCTAGGATCTCTTTGTTCATTCTCGATATTTGACAAGACTACTTTCTTATTTTTCTTATTCTCATATCCAAAATACATTGCCATTTTATTTTTATGTTCTTTATATTATATATTTTGCAATGAAGATTCCAGCTATTAACATAACTCCAGCAAATGTTAAAATATTTTCTTGATGTTCATCGATATGTTCTATTTTTGGTTTTTTGTTTAAGGCTCCGCCGCTTTGCGTTTCTTCTACTTCTGGTTTAAAAGACACTTTTTTCTTAGGTTTTGGGTTTAGAGGTTTATCTATTTTTGGCTTATTCTTAGGCGCTGCTACACGGTTCACATTTTTATTTCTCTAAATCTCATCTCACCTGTTGCTATAGTTAAAACATTATTATATCCTTCTATAGGGTTTTCTAAAATAATCATATTACTTGGAATTAAAAAAATTCCTGGTCCTATCATCATATTTAAAATGACATTCATATTCTTTATTGCTTTTCTCTTGTTAGAAATAGTTACGTTAATATCATCTTGTACGATAGTGGCTTGAACTAACTTATGAAAAACATCTTGAGTTTGTAAAGATTTTGCACCTTGATTTACAATACTCCATCTAGTATTTGTTTAGCTCCCAAAATAGAATAAACGTAAGATTCTGCAGCTTGTTGTAAAGTTTCTGCCCTAAAGATGTTAAACCATCAGAATTTTTTTTTTATAAAAGGTTTCCAGTCGCTATCGCTTTTCTTTACGGTTTTATAGGTCCAATCGTATTCTAATTCTTTTATATTATATCTCTTATGAATATTAAATCTAGGTGCTAATTTAGCATCTCCATACATACCTCTAGCTATATAATCAGCTAATTTTGCATGTTTATCAAGTTTTTGATGTCTTATTATTTTTCTAATAGGAATATTTTTTTGATGAGTTTTAGAATTTTTGGATTTACATAAGATTTAAGTTGTTCAGGTTTTTTTAAAAATCTTGCCATATGATAACAAAAATAATATTTTGCAATGCTAGTGATGATTTTTGGCTGATTCTTGCTGGGAAAATGTTCTATAGACATTCCACCCAAATAAGAAATAACATATGCGGCAATTAAACTTGTAAAATATGGAATGGTGAGATAAAAATCCTCCTGCTCGAATAATTTTCAGATGTCTCCAAATTCTTCTAAGAGTTTTTCGTAATCAAATTTTGTCGAGTTTTTTAAAATCGTATGTAAAGTAATCATTTTCATTAACGTAAATTTTAAAACTATCGAAATCTAAAGTGCTGTTTTCCAATTTTAATCCTTTTAAAGTTCCAAAATTATTCCAAATTTGCGGGGTCCAATATAGGTCTTCTCTAGTATCTAAAGATTTTTTCCATTCCTTATTATGTCTAAAAGCCCAAGTTTCTATCTCGTATCAATAATTTTTACTTGCTTTGTAGTAGATTTCATCGACGAGTTCTAACTTTTGTGTTTTCATTTCTGAATAAATGGGATTTTCTTCTATTTTCTTGATGACTTTTCCTTCAAAATTAAATTTATCGAGATTAGCATATGGATATTTTTTTAAAAACCTTTGTTTTGCTTCAGATTGCGACCAAGTTCTTATTAGTTTCATAGCTTTTTCATAGTCTTTTCCATAAGATTTTTGGACATGGAATCTAGTTGTGGGAAGAGTCTATCTGTTGCGACTTCCATTTATTTAAACAGATTTTTGCAGAAAATCCCTTATAATTTTTTTCTCCATAATAATACATTTATTATTATGGAGAAAATTTAACCGTATTTATTGAGAACAATTCTAAAGAAATTATTTTAGACAGAAACATTAAGATATCACCAAGTGATCACTTGTTCGTAAAAATGGCTACGATTTTTTGGAATTACAAAAACATAAAGAAGAATTTCAACGATTTGATTTTAGAAAGAAATACAAACGAGCTCAGATTTGATCCAGTTTTTTTAATTTTTGTCAGTTGAAGTCAAGACTTTTCCAATATAAACTAGAACTCGAAGAAAAGAATCTTTCTAATACATGTAAAATAACCAATAAAAGATCTGAAGACATAAATCTAAAAAACTTTGTGGTGCTATTAGGATTCGAAAAAAATAAAATCATCTGAAAAAACGAAGAAGTAAAAAGTGATAAAGAAGTAAATGTTAATCTTGGTCTAAGATATATTACGGTGAATTGTGACATTGTGGACAGGTCTAAAAATTTCTTTAATGGGGAGTTGTCTTCTTCTATAGTAACTTTACCTATTACTACAACTCAAAGTTTAAATGGCTTTGTAACACAATATAAAGATGTAGAAAGTTTTGTCACATTAAAAGATGGAATTTATAACAGATTAAATCTTAGCATAAAAACAAATATAAATATGAGCGATATAGGTTCGGTGTCATTAGAAATTTATCTAGAATAAATGAATGAAAACGATTTCACAAATGAACAAGAATTAAGAAATCTTTATTACGATCTTAAATCTGGGTATAAGGGTGTGGTATAACTTTATAGAAAAGCCTTAGAAGATGGTTTACGTATTACTAAAAAACAAATAAAAGCTTGGTTGAGATCTCAAGATACTTACACGAGATATAAAAAAATCGTGAAGAAGTATAAAACACAAAAAACTTTTGTGAAAGCGCTAGCAGAACAGTTACAGTTAGATCTCGTAGATATGAGTAAACTACGTTATAAAAATAACGGCTATAATTGGATTCTTACTGGTGTCAAGATTTTATCTAGATATGCTTTTGCAATTCCCGTACGTAAAAAAGATACTCAAAATATGTCTAAGGCTGTTAGAGAATTACTAAAAGAGTTTAAATCTAGATTCGGAAAACACCCCGATAAAGTACAATTCGATGAAGGAAAAGAATTCTACAACGTAGGTGTAAAAACTCTTTTAGAAAAACATGGTGTAGATTATTTCTCCACACATTCTGATAAAAAAGCTGCCATCATAGAAAGATTTAATCGTACTTTAAAAATGATCATGTGGAAATATTTCTATTGTAAAGGAACCTACAAATGTATCGATGTTTTAAACGATCTTGTTTATAATTATGATAATACAAAACATGGTAGTATCTTAATGAAACCTAAAGACGTAAATAAAGATAATGAGGAAGAGGTTTGGTTAACTTTGTATGGACATTGGACCAGGGAGTTTCCGCTGCCAAAATACAAAATTGGTGAAAAAGTTAGAGTAAGTAAGCATAAGAATTTCTTCGAGAAAGTATACGAAGCTAATTTTACCAAGGAGATTTTTGAGATTTATAAGATATTCAGAGGAGACCCCACCACGTATGAAATAAAAGACATTACAGATGATGAACCAATTCTAGGAAAATTTTATGAACAGGAACTCTCACCTGTGGACAAACAGGATGATGTTTATAGAGTCGAAGTCTTAAAAATTTGAGGAAATATGGCATTCGTAAAATGGCTAGGATAGGACAACAAACATAATTCTTGGGTTAAAAAGTCTGATATACAAAACTTAAAAAATTTATGAGGGATTTTTGCAGAAAATCTGTTTAAATAAATGGATACAGAATTTAAAGATCTTGATCTTAATAAAGATTGTGAACTTGAACGTGAACAAGAAAAAATAGAAATGAACAATTTAAATCGCGAAAATATTGAACATGATAATATAGAAAGGGATTGTGAAACCGAATTTTTAGATGTAGATACCCCCCAAGAAATTGATGAAGATGCTTTCAACACTAGTTTTGAGCAAGATGTAACACAACAAATGAGGCAAGAAATTCCAGACGTTGATTTTTCTGTTATAGAAAGACAAGTTGCATTATATAAAAAGCATTTTTTAAAACTATTTCAGGTGAAATTATAAATAAGACAGCGGGCAAATATTCCACCGAGTTATACGATAATTTTGAGGCTAGAAAAGGAAAAAATAAGAAAACTCTTGGGGGGTTTTTTAAAGGAAAACCCATCATCATCATAAAAGAAAATAAAATAGAGATGTTGAGAAATAAAAAATTTGCTCCACTTGTTGAGGAATGTAATAAATTATTTGATGAAGCAAAAGAAGAAAATAATAAAATGTCTTCGGCATAAATTGAGGAGGCTATGCAAGTTGATCCTAATGAATATACCGATGAGATTGTTAATCAAATTAGTAAATCTTCCATAGAAGAAATAGAATCATGAATCGACGAATCAATAGATTCTCTAGAAAGCGAAGATGTAGATATATTTTTAACAAGAGAAGAATTTAGATAATTAAGAGGATATATTGAGATGGCAGAATCTCAAACGGCTGAAGAAAAAATAGAAAATTTAGAAAATGAGGCAAATCATTGGAGATTAAAAAAATTAAATTCAGATCCTGATAGTGTTGAAGAATCTATATACGACATGTTAGAGAAAACAGCTAGATTAGCCGCTGATAAAATAAGATTAGAAAATAATATGAGAACCGTAGAATCAGGGACTCAAGATATTATAGAAAAAAAGTAGAACTTAATGATCTTAATCCATCAGAAAAGTTTAAAAAATGGGCAAAAAAGAATCTTGTAGGCCTAAGTGTGGTTGCTATATCTATAGCAGGAATTATTACCACGGTGGTGGTGAGTGCAAGATCTGCTGTTAAAAAGGGAGCTCAAGCCACGGGGAGGTTTGCAAAAGTGGTAGCAAAATTAGCAAAAGAAGCGGCTCTTATCGCTAGTGCTGTGTTGGGTTTACCTGCTAACGTCTTAAAATGGCGAGCAAAAGGTGTAAGTTTTTTAGCTCAAAATTTGTGGATATTAGCTTTAGCTTTAACTTGGTTTGTGTATGATATGTATAAAATAAGAGTGCGAACAAAGTGAGCATGAGCGTAAGCGAATATGAGCCTGAAAAAAAAAATTCAAATTATTTTTTATAAATAAATGGCTACTACTAACGAACTTAGACCAGATTTTAGAAAACTTAAAATGTCCGATATCAAAGGAGGTAGAAATAAACATATTATTACTTTTAATCCAAATAAAGCAAATCCTGGAAAAGAAATATATGTTGATATTCCAAAATTAAACAAAGAAGATTGTCTCATTCCAAAATCGTTAAATTTAAAATTCGACTTCTAAAATAAAAATGATAAGTCATGGTTTTTGAATAATCTTGGAAAAGGACTAGTAGATAGACTTTGCGTGTCTGTTGGAGGAGAAATTTTATTCGACAACACCGGCGACGCTATCTATGAGATTTATAAAGATTTATGGCTACCAGAAAGAACTAGAGAGGAAATGTGTGATTTTGGGCTAGCTAACAAAAATACGAAAAAGCTTATTTCTAAAAGTGATGATGGAGCTAAAACTCAAACCACACAAAAAGTTTCAGATGCTTTACTAGCTTCCGTTTTAGGAACAAAGCAAAAAATAAAATTATCAAAAATCTTGGGGATCACGGATTATTTTGTCCTTCTGCGTTGGAAAATAATCTTCAATGTAGAATTACTCTTCCAAAAGATAGTAAAATAATGAAAGCACAAAGTGGTGAGAGCATGGAAGGCTACGCCTTAGAAACTATCAAGCTAGAATACGAAAAAATGCAAAACGAAGATCTCGTCAACGAAAGCATCATGGGATACGAAGTTGGAAAAAGTTTATCTTTCGAACATGGTACCTTGTTAAAAACCGTAGAATGGGATAAAGCTAGTACTATGATTAACGAAACCGTAAATTTGCCTAGAAAAGCATGGTCGCCATCGTGATGTTATTTAGAAACAAAACCGTAACAGATTCCGAGGAGTTTGTATATCCCAATATAGAATCGATAAAAATCACCATCAAAGGCGTTCCAAATTCTGTATATGGACAAGGAATCAAAAAAGAAGATCTTTATGATGAGGTGAAAAGATTATTCGAACATAAAAGTGAGTTAGAATACGAGCCTAGTAGCATGTTGATTAGAAATTTCTTCAAGGATAAGTTTGCATTAGTCGTAAATTTAAGAACTACAGAAGACAAACTAGTCATGGGAGCTGGTAAGAAGTTACTCAATACTCAAAACGGAGTTTTACTGAAGATCACGAAAAAAGCTACGAGTGCAAACGTAATGTGCCATATATTCGTGGTAAGCGATGGATCAGTTAATTTTAAGAATAGAACTGTTGAAAATGTTCATTATTAAAATCTTTAAATAAATGGGAAATAGTTGTTTTAAAACTATACATACAGAAGAAAAAATAATCCCAGATCCTAACAATCCTGGGGAGATGATTAAAAAAATAGAAAAGACAAGTTCTTGCGGATGTATGTCTAGACTTGGAAGAAATGGAACTGGTCTTAGACTCGATACACATTTTGACTATGATAGTACTTTCACCGAAGATCTTAAAAACATAAAAATATAAAGTCATTTTAAAATGTATAACTTTTTAAGAGTTATACGTTTTATTACACAGAGTAAGGCCACACTATGAAGTGTTTGTAAGGATATCTTAAGCTAATTTCCGATATTGTATATTTTTTATTTTTTAGCTGTTCAAGAATAGCATTTTTTTCTTTTTTAGACAAATGACCAAGACAGTCGTCAAATATAAGATCCATATCCTTTCTACTAGGATTATAAAAAGTTACTAATTTAGAATTATTTTCTCAATAAGATTTTGCAATAGATGTTAATTGTTGCATGACTACTAAGGTAGAAAGTCCGTAATGTCTTGTGGAAAATCCTAATTTTACAAGTTCTGAGGTATGTTTTTTCACAAAAGTACTTGCTGCTACGTCGTCTAAAATAATTAAAGAATTTGTACCTTTTGCAAATTCTACGACCATTCTTAAAAAAGTTTCCACGTCGTCTTGATCACAAGCCACAACTATAAAATTCTCATCTTTATCATAAGGCCATTCTTGATACGTTTTATTCCATTTGTAGGTGGGACATATTAAAAAAATATAATCAAAATAGCCAAGAAAACTAGTCTCCAACATTTTTAACAAATAAGATGTTTTTCCAGAATTAGTCATTCCTACTATTATCATGTTAAAAGGATCGCTATATATTTCAGGTGTAGTAGCGTCTTTAGACTTATTTGAAATTTCATCTAAGATTCTGAGCTCGTTTCTTTGTTCGTTTTTTTGGTGATTCTTGCACTTCGTGGCTCGCTTTGCTCGTTTTTGGACATTCTTTATTATTTACATCTTGAGTATTTTTTCTTCTTTACTTACGACTTTGCCGCGTTGTGAATTACTTACAACATGTTTTCCCACGATGAAACTCCTCAAAAAAATTCCGATCAGTGGCATATAGGGCGTAATATATTCAACGATAAATTTAATATCTTGACGAAAAGGCTCATTATCAGAAAGTTCTCTTCCCATTTGCGTAGCATTTTCTATTAAATTAAGATGCTCCATAAGTTCCGAAAATTTTCCAATCATCACGTCTGTAAGCATATCATTTGTTTTATTTAATTGATCTTTCTTGTAGTTTTGATAAATTTGTAAAATTACTTTGTCAGAGGCTTTCTTAATAAAAGCTTGAGTATATTTTATTTCTTTTGTGGAAGATAGTTTTAAAAGCGCTTCACAAATATTAATATTTTATGGTTTATTATTTTGTGTATCCATCTCTCTTTTATTATATGAATCTTTTTTCATAAATCAAGTTTTATAAATTCATATCTTTTTTATTCATTTCATCGTTATTTCTCCAAAAAAATAAATTGATTTTAAAAAGATTAGCATTTTCCAGAAATTTTTCAGAAAACACCATTAAAACAGGGCGTGGTCGGCTCATTAAAGGCTGAAGGCCGCGAAGCGCTATGCATAATAGTAGCTTATACCAATCAAGAAAATGGGGACCAGCACTTTTTCTCAACCTTTTTTCTGACCACGCCCTTATTTTGTAATAGTAAAATATACTAATTGGGAAAAAAAGTGTGCCAGATGCAGAAAATCATACTACTTAAATATCATTCCACCATCTGTCAACTTTATTCAGCGCAATACAGTTCTCCATAATGCATAATGCATTCGTATCGAAATTATTAGTCTTATCTACTATATCACAATGTATGCCAACATATTTTAAGCCAAGATTTATATCAGCTGGAGACTCACTCTTTGTCCAAGTATTA
>JAODVQ020059256.1:0-18682 GCA_025400075.2 Phenganax stokvisi
TGTGAGTGTCTGTGCACTTTTGTTCAACTCGTTGAATGACATTGCACTCAAGGGCGCTCTACTTTTTGTTATTTTACTCTGTGTACACCAGCTGATCTTATTTGTCAAGGTGAGACTCTTGCATCTTAATGAGTTGACAAAATTTTCTGACAATTCTCTCGTTAACTCATAAAGATACAACACATTCTTGTTCACCCTAATGTTATTTAACTCTGTCTAACATCAGATAATATCACATGTCAAGTCGAGACCTTGGCGTCTTAATGAGTCAAACTAAGTCAACTGAAAAAGATTTTTCTTTTAAGGTGATGGTGTTGTTGATATTTTTCTTGGTGGCCTTTGCAGCAGCATTTTCAGTGATCATGAATGATCGTGATGGTTTTCAAAACTTTGGTCTATCAATGTTTACAAGTGCTATGATGTCAATGGGTGAATTTGAATTCAAAGATACTTTCCTTACAGATGCTTATGCTGAGTATCATACATTCTACTATCTAAGATTGTTTCATTTGGCTGTTTTTCTTGTGATTATGCCTATCATTATCATGAATCTCTTGTTGGCACTTGCTATTGATGACACAAGCAGTATTATGCAACAAGCAAAGCTACAGAAACATATACAAACAGTAAGCTTGAGTTCTTTAGAGCACTGTACTTTGTTGTATTACTCTGTCTGGCCCCAGATGATTTTACGTGTTCAAGTGAGACTTTAAATAAGACAAAGTAACATAAATAACAAAGTAGGGTGTGCTGGAGTCCATTTCCATTTATTGAGGATAAAAGAGAAATTGTTAGTTAGTATTTTGTTAATGTTGATTATAAACAGGTAAAATCATGTGAGGCCAGTTGTACAAAGCCTGTTTATCTTAAACGGTAGATAAGAAAGATTTTGAAAATGCCTTCTCATACCTTGTAAACCTTTGCAATTTAATCTTATGTGCTAAAGCAATAGTTAGATACATAATTATTGTATTGACTTAAAATATGTTCAGTTTGGATGTACGAGGAATATACAAATATGATTGAACTTATCCACTATTAAAGCTGAACGGGCTTTGTACAACTGGCCCCTGGTGTTAGACACGGTAAATAATGAATTTGGCTTCACTGGAGTGCATGGTGACTCAATGAGTTAACATGAGAAATGGTTAGATAGTTTTGTGAGCCGTTAAGATGCAAGAGTTTCATCTTAGCTAGTGAAAGAATCTGTTGTTAAAGAAATACATTAATTTCTCTACAGGCAAAGATGATAATTGACTTGGAACGCAAACGTTCAAGATTTTCCTGGAGAAGACCAAAGCTTGTTTTAACTTTGGAAGAACGTCCAAATAAAAAGCATGACTTTTCCCGAGCAATTTGGGAATTTGTGTTTTATGGCCCAGATTTTGCTGAAGACCATAATCCTAAAACCAGCAAAAAGGAAGAAAACTGTGATCAATTTGCAACATTGGTAAAAATGATGAAAGAATTGCAATGGCAGAACGGAATTTTACAAAGCAAAATGCAGGAAATACAAAGTGAATTCACTTTGGAAAAAAACCGTAGATCAAGAGAAATGATTCGACTTAGTCGAGAGAAACAAAATGCAACGACTCAGTTCCATGGTTACAGTGAAAGCATTGAAGGTAGTGCATCCCCAGAGGAGTTGACGGCTGATTCCAAACGAAAAGTCTGGGGTGGATTACATAGGAATCATAGCATCAACTGTCAAGATTCTGATAATTTCAACATGAGGGAACTTGTCATGTCAGCTGAACAGGATGTGATTGAGGATAAAGAAAGGGAAAAGAGGGAAAATGATCCAGAGCTTAAGGAATTAAAAGAAATTCATAATAAAGTAGAAGAGTATGATGATTTAGATTCTGCAGAGATTGAAGTAGAGCCAACAGAACTGGATATCAGTGATAAAAGAATATAAAGTGCTGAAGCAGCAAATGGGCTTCAAAGAGTTGCATCAGTTGTTGGTGATGTAATATAGTACTCCGGTGACCTTGTATCCTTTGTATATCATAAACTACAGCTTAACTCATTAAGATGCACTTTGCACCCGTCTTTGTTGCTTTAATCTAATGCCAGATGATTTTATTAGTCAAGTTGGAACACTTCTGTCCTATATAATGGGTTGACTGAACCAGACAAGTATTGCTTAGCCGTCAAGTTGGAAGAACCTTCTTTACAAGTAAAATAATCTGAGGCCAGTTGTTTGAAAGTTGGATAGCGCTATCCACTGGATAGCAAAATTTTCAACGTCCACAAAATTGGACAAAAAATGCAGAAACTGCGATTTTGGTCAACGATATAATATTAGACACTTCAATCTATTGATATCAGTCGTAATTTCTTGCGTAGCAATCAATGGAAAATTTTACAAAGACTAAAAAAAATCACTATCCAGTGGATAGCGCTGTCCACTTTTCGAACAACCGGCCCCTGGTGTAATATAATGGGGCATGTTGCTACTCAATGGGTTAAACGCATTCGACTCGACCATTTATTGTTCTTATCTGCAGAAGTTTGATTGCTTGCAATGAATGTCTAAATAATATTAAATGAAAGAGTATAATGTTTGATGTCAAACATGTTATGAAGAGATTTTTAAAACAAACTAACTTAGAGTATTTTTCATATCTTTAAAATTTTTTTTCATTGACAATCCTTGTATATATTATGTTGTCAATATTAAATTGTGTATTTTCATACATTTTGATATATATCAAATAAACAGATAAAATTGTACAAGTTTAGGGGCAAGAGTTTCCACCAGTTTAGTCACAGGTTTGTCGGCTTTTGGCTTTAAATTGTTTTCAAGCTCATAAAATAAGTTTGATTATTTTATTGGCTAGTGAAATCATGTGCTGTTAGAGAAAGTAAAATAGCAAAGTAGTACACTGGAGTGCACTGTCACTTAATGAGTTAATAAGAGAAATTGTCAGATAGTATTAGCTATTATACCTCTGTTGTAACTTAGCACCGTTGTATTGTTTCATTTTAAACAATTTTTAAGGGCATCATGTTGCATACAAGACATGGTCAATGATCATATCGTATTCTGAAATGGGCACAGCATTGCAAATCTGGACACTAAATGCAAGAGCAACCGTGATTGGAGCATTGAGTTCGAGTTTATTACACTTGTTAATATACGTATCATAGTAGCCTCTTCCTCTTCCAAGTCTTGCCCCTTCTTTTGTAAAACCTAGACCAGGTACGACAATCAGATCCAGTCCTCCAGTGTCTAACGCATCAACACGGTTGTCATCTGGCTGCTTAATATTCCATGAGGTCACTGGTAATGAATCGTAATCAGCAATCGAGTTCAACTGGACCATTTTCATAACTGGACCAATATATTGCGGTATAAAACATTGCTTGCCTAATTCAAATAATTTATGCATAATTTCCATTGTATTAACTTCATCCGGCATTGACATGTACAGTGAAATCCTTTGACTTTCTTTAAATTCTGCCATTTGGAATAATTTTGCAGTAATTTCAGCAGATTCTATTTGCTTTTGTTCAATTGGCATTTCAGCAAGACGTTTTATTAGTTCTTTACGTAGAACATTTTTTGCTTTTTTCATTCCTGCAAAATTAGCCTTTCAATGATTTGCACTTTGAAAACGAAAATTGCTGCCAGCTCATTATATCTTAATCTGGCATAATCACCAAACCTCATTCTAGCTTATCTATTCAGCCCTATTCAGATTGTTTTCTTATCCACCAAATCCAAAGTCAAATCACAATCAAATCCTAATCTGAATTGTAATCTTATGGTAAACCTGTAGTAAACTAAAGATAATCTAGTCTTTATGCAACTCTAAATCTAATATTTATTTAATTACTGAATTTATTTTGCTCATCTAGTCGTGAATCCGTAATCTAATTTTTCAATTCAAAATCTAATCCTTATCCAATCGTAAGTTTAATGTGCTAAATCTTAAACTTAATTCTAATTTAAACTGACCCACTTTTAATCTACTCTAATCTCAATGTAATTTTTAATCTCCACTATGTCAAAGTGGTTGCTCTTTACCAATTACACACCTACGGCTCTAGCAAACCAGTACTTCACAATGAAACGTTTCTTTTTTATCTAAAACTAAGTGCTTTATATGCACAAGAAAATGCATACCTTGAAGACTTAATTCAACGCAATTTGCTGCCGGCGAGGCGTTTAAATTTGCTTAAATGTGGCGCTGGAATGAGCTGTTGTTTTTGGTGTATCATGCAACGCTAGTACACTCGTTGTACAACGATTTAAGGCTGGCTAGTTTATCCGAGCCCGATTTTAAGACGTCTTTTTTTCTACGCTCCAACAATGGCAGTGATTCTTTTAAAGAAGTACAAACGGGAAAGGCCCAAATGCCGTTTTATGTACGTGTTTATGCGAAAGTTTTGAACGGTGTCAACTCGGGATTATGCTTCGAAGCGACTGGGGCAGCCCAAGTTTCAGCTAGAAAAACAAGCTATCATCACGCAGGAATTGTGTTTGGCTACAATGAAAGCGTTGTGAGAATCTGGGCGCCTTCTGTGTTCAAAGGAACCGGGTCAAATGGCCGTGTTGTGTCAGTTGGTCAAGGTTGGGGTGGCGGGATTTTTAGTCAAAGCTGTGAAAAAGCCCTTGTTGTTGTTGAGATTTGGTATATTGGACCGTTTCCGAGTTTTCAAACAAACAAGATAGTTGATACTCTTTCTCTTAATAATTCATTCATTCAGATTGATCATAAATTAGGTCAGATACCAGAACGAGTTCTTGTGAGGGTCACCCCTTACCCAGCCACCCCCGCCTCAGCCAACACTGGCTTCTGGTTCAATGCAATCACGTCTAGCCAAAATTCGGAGAAGCGTAGCTATGGGGGAGTTATTTTTGCATATGATGAACAAAAAATTCTGATATGGGCTCCTAGTTTTGGCACGAAAAAAACAGGGTGCATTTTTATTGAAAATGGTTGGGGTAATGAACAATATGCAGAGAATACCCAAAAGTGCTGTGTTCACATTTTTGCATGGGTTTCAAAATTTCCCATACCAACTTTTAGGACAGAATGGAAACTTATGGCATCTCAAGGCTTGGATGATCAAACATTTTTGGAGATTGATCATAATATTGGTGTTGTGCCTAGCCTAGTTATTGTGCAAGGTCGAATTGACTCTAAAGGCCTTATCTTTGAAGGCACAGGTGTTGTAATGTCTACAGATGAAAACACTAAAGGATATGGTGGCATTTTGTATGCTTATGACAAAAACAAAGTTCGTATATGGTTACCAAAACGTGACAAAGGCACCAAAAATGGCTTCAGTATTCTTGTTAAAAAAGGCTGGGGCAATGATCAAATGTTACAAGAAATGCATAAAGTTAGGATACGGGTCATTATTTATACCTCAAACTGTAATTCGCAGCGAGAAATTGCAATGGAAAAAGGAATTTGCAAGTCGATACAGTATGACAGTTATGAGTGGACAACTGGGCCATGGGGGAAATGTTCGAGTATTTGTAACAAAGGTCTTAACCATCGGGAAATATTAGGTAAGTGAAGTGTATAGAAATGTGGTAAAATTCAGAAGTTTATACTCTGATAAGAGTATGTAAATTAAACTCAATCTCACTAATTTTTGTGTTTTTCATCATGTACAAGACTGCTTCTCAAAGAATAAAAACGTCTTCATAATTGTGATAAAGTATGCTGGCTTATGAAGAAGACCCATATTTTGTATAACGTGTTCTGGAGATATTCTTGACAAGACCTGCTGAGATTTTTCAACAGGCAGCTGACTTTTGGTACATGCTCAGCGCATTTAGAAATGATCTCATTCAGTTTATTGGATCATAGCTCTATCTTTTAAATTGTTCTTCTTAAAGACCCAGTTAGAGTCACTTCATATTTCTCCAGTGTTACTAACTTACTAGAGAACGAAACCTGAACTAAACTGATTATTTTTACGCTGAATAGTTTTATTATTTCTCAACGGTTCTTCTTAGCGATGCTGTAAGAGTCCTCTCTCATCAATATAATCACTGTTTAATGTTTGATTTTAGCATGCAATGTTTCTGGTCAAGAGACAGTACTGGAATGTAGTTTTGCACAAAGTATGTGTAATTGGCAGTCAGCGCCTGAATTTAGTTGGTCTAGACAGAATGATTCAGTGGCAAGTTCATTTCCAAACTTTGGTTGGAACATTCCATCAGATTTTTATTATGTGTTTGCTACTTCTAATGGCTCACAATTTCCAGGTTTGTCTGGAAAATATTCAAATTTTGGTCATGTCATTTAGTGTAGAGTTGAGCATGGTTGAATATGATGCAGTACTTTAGTAGTGCATGGTCTTGGATGTGACTTTTCTCAGTGATTGAGATGACTTGAGCAGAAATCAAGTGCTGCAGAGTTTACAATGTATGTATTTTAAATCGTATTTGTTTGTTACTTTAGTGAGGCTAGCCAGTCCTGTTTTCTCTCCTCGACAATCTTGCTCTTTGACGTTTTCGTACAAGATGTTTGGAAGTCCTTCTGCTACTTTGTCTGTTCTTGTATCAGAGGAATACAGCAAGCCTATGCATAGTGGTGAGTTGAATTTGACAAATAATTTCATTTGGTGTTATACAATGTGAAATAACAAAGTAGGCTGTACTGCCAAGCAACAAACAAGAGGGATTGTCACGTATTTGTAATCCATTGCAATGCAAGAGTCTCACGTTGACCACCAACCAGAGTAAATCAACAAATTGGGGGGCACTGGAGTGCTCTTTCACTCAATGCGTTAACGAGAGAAATTTGAATTGGTTTTGTTATTTCATTTAATTCATTAAGATGCAAGAGTCTCTATTTTGCAAGTGAAATCATCTTGTGTTGAACGGAACAAAATAAAATGAAAGACATTATTACAATTTTTCCGTAGGTTGGTCCATGTATGATGATCAAGGTGGTCTATTTTGGCGTCGAGGATTTGTAAAGCTATCAAGCTTTTCAAAAATAACTCAGATCATCTTTGAATTCACCCTTGCTCAAGAACCTGAACCTGATTTCTCACCATCCCATGGCAATGTGAGCATAGATGACATAAAACTAGTTTGTCAAACATTGAAAAGAAGAGAGGTCGATACAAACATTTGCCAAGAGCGTAAGATTCCTTCTGCAGGCTGTATTCACCCAGCTACCCAGCCAAAGACTAAAGGTTTGTAGCTTTATTTATACTGAATAGTTCTGTCATTTTCAAAGATGCAGTAAGAGTCAATTCCTTTATGGATCATTACTATCGGAAGAAACCTAAACTAAAGGAACTACAGTTATACTGGGTAGTTCTGTCAGTTCCAAACTGTTCTTCCTTGACATCCAGTAAGAGTCATCTTTTATTGATCCAGTGTTACTCGAGGAGGAGACCTAAACTAAACTAACTACATTTATACTTGATAATTCTATCAGTATATGATGCGTTTCCTAGAGCCGCAGTAGGAGTCATCTCTGATTGATGCAACCTTACTACAGGATAAAACCAGATTACCTAGAGAAAACCTGCAGCATTTGATGAAGTCAAGCTGAAAGCGTCCTTCTCACATCAGACTAAGAAAAATTTCCCCCCTAGGTCCAGCTTATGATCTTATCACAGCAATCATGAACAAACAAGTTTACGTGATAGCAAAAGGTGAAAGAGGCAACTTAATAGCAAGCTATGACTTCATGGTTGATGTCAGTGGGGAGTATTCTATCTGGCTTTCTACACATGGGACATCAAAAGCTGACAATAGTGTCCGGTTTAAGATTGATAATCTGGATCAGACCCTGTGGCATACGACTTATATTGAAAATGGACGACCAATGTGGACCCAATACAGACATGAGGTAGCAAAATATTGCTTGTCTTGTGCTAAAAGGTGTCCTAAAAAACTAATCTTCACAACTAAAAGTTTTTGTTAACTCATTTAGTGGCAATGCATTCTGGTGCACCCTACTTTGTTATTTTAGTGTTTCTAACACCAGACGAATTTTCTTGTAAAGTGATGCTATATGACAAACTATCTAATTGAGCCTTAGTCTAATTTTTTCCCAGACGTTTTCACTGAAGGCTGGAGAACATACTGTTCATCTTATTCAATTTGAAAGCAACTTCAGATACAGTCACATTATGCTAACGCCTAAAGAATTACTCACATGGGTTCCCCTTGGCATGCAGAGTCAGTTCATCCCTGATTCTGCTTTAAATGCCTATCCACCATCAAGCTTACCTGATCCAAAATTTGGTCGTTTAAATGGAAAAGGTAAATATGAATTGAACTAGAAAGACAAATCAAAGACTTTGGTTAAGTCTCTAAACAATATCTTCATTGACCATGTCTTCACTGTGCAAAAGTTTATATAAACATGAACAATAAGATAATACATACAGTTTGGTCATATCTATAAATCATACCGGTATCTTCAATAGAGTTTCTTCCTGCTGCTTTCCTCATTATGACTTTAGTATTCAAGTTAATTATATAGCATTTATTATTGGTTATTGTTTCTTATAGGGAAAGATTTGTTAACTTATGGAATTTTTTATCTAGATGCATGGTGTTCATCAGATCATAATGCAGGTTACGTTCGAATGCAGATAACTTTGCCTCAATTGGCTCTTATTTCTCGTATTGCCATACAAGGTGGACACCAGATTAAACAAAAGACTAACAGATACTGGGTGACTGCGTGAGTGTATATTATTTCTAGCTTTATCAGTTCTAAACTGTTCTTCCTAGACATCTAGTGAGAGTCATCTCTCACTGATACTGTGCTATTGCTGGAGGAAACCTAAACTAATGTAGAACTATATTTATACTTGATAGTTCTTTCAGTTCTAAACTGTTCTTCTTAGAGATCCAGTAAGAGTCATCTCTTCTTGATCCAGTGTTACTAGAGAAAGAAAGCTAAACTAAACCAACTATATTTATACTGGATATTTCGATCCAGTTTTAAACTGTCCTTCCTAGAGATCTCTTATTGATCCACTGTGTTTCTGCCAAGAGAAACCAAAGCGAAACTGGCTATATACCATTAATTTTACTTCTTTCTATATTTTTTCCCCACTGTATATTCAAAATATAAACTATTCTTGTTATTAATTAAGGTTTGGATTAAAAGTTTCTGTGGATGGTGAACATTTTTCTTGGTATAGTATTGCTAGTGGCAAAAAGATGTTTGCAGGCAACATAGGTAAGAAAGTTTTAGTTTTTACATTAGTCAGATGTTTAACAATTCTTCTTCAAATGGTTGAAATATTACAAATGTATGCACAGAAGAAGCCCTGACCTTGATGTAGACAACTTACAGTAGGTTTTAGCTTTAAGAAGCTATATTCCATACCTTCTTGAAGATTATTGCCCATAACAATTTTGACCATGCCTGTTTCAAACTACTCAAAGATGTGTCATGTTATCCTTCAACTAAACAGATTATTGTTATGTGCATTGACAGTCATTTAAAGAGAATCGGTTATAAAGTATAACTGTAGGGAGCCACCTTTTTATAAACATTTTCAACTTATTGTATTTTCATCATTTAGTATTGTCTTTTACAGATTCAAATGGTGTTGTGGAGCATGAATTTCCATTTGCTGTTTTGGCAAAAAGTGTTCTTGTTTTTCCCATGGATTGGAAATATTGGATTTGCATGAGATTTGAACTATATGGTGTTTACATGACAGAAAGTATGTGTGCAGCTGCGGGTCAGGAAACAGTGACAACCAAGGAATGTCTGGGAAGTAGAGATTGTAGTTTGAATGCAGAGTGTAAACCATTAACGAATGACAGTATCATCAAGACTGGTTAGTATATAAGATGTTTCATCCTGAATCTCTAGGAAGAACAGTTAAGACCTGATTGAACTAATCGGTACAAATAATTTAGTTTAGTTTAGCTTTCCTCCTGTAGTAACACTTGATGAAGAATGATTTATTTCTTCCTAGGTTTACATGATAACTTGAAAACACGTGAAGCTTGTCATTGCCATCCTGGTTACCATGGAGATAGTTGTGAATATTTGGGATGTGACCCTAACCCTTGTCACAATGGAGGTATGTTTAAGGATGAATTTTGTTGGAGCTCAGAAATTTGCCAAGTTTTCAAACTATGCCTTCCTTGACTATGTTCATGTACAGGCTGTTTCAACATAAAATAACAACCCATTACAGAAGCTTTCAAGTTTGTCATGTTTTGAAACCATTATCCTTAATAATATTTGTGTTATATTTTAGGCATTTGCAAAGCAAATTCGCGTAACTTCACATGCAATTGTATGACAGGCTACTATGGTCATTTATGTCAGTGGTCTTGCCCTGTTGGCAAGTATGGAAAGGATTGTGCACATACATGCTTATGTGGTCGTTATGGTAGCTGTAACATAGCAACAGGTCACTGTTCTTGCGAAGCTGGGTATTATGGAATAAAATGCGAACTAGAGTGTCCTCGAGGGTACTTTGGAGTTGATTGTAAACAAACTTGTCAGTGTTGGAATAATGGCCATTGTAATCATGTGACTGGTGCCTGCAATTGTACTGCTGGTAAGTTTGACTGATGGTACTTGATAGACTCACAAGTTTTTAAAACAAGATGCAGATTGAGACTGCAAATTTTAACTCTATTTCAAAGTCATCTTCAGTCAGAATAAAGATGACTTTGAAGTAACAAGACAGAGGTCTTGTTTGGCATAATATATTGTATTCTAAAGATATCTTGTCTGTTCACAAGCTTTTCTTTCATATTATTGTAACTCTCCATATGGTAGAGTGTTGATCCTTTTCAACAATTGAAATATAACAGTGTTAGCAACAGCAGTTTGATATCTCATTTTGGGCTTATAGTTCTATTTCTTACACCTACTCTTGTTTTGGTCTTAAAGTAGATGAGTAGTCTGTCCGCATCAATATCACCGTCAACTAATAATTCTATCGGTACATATTTTAGGCTGGACAGGAGTATTCTGTGATCAGCCATGTTTGAATGATACTTGGGGAATTCAGTGTGAAATGCCTTGCCACTGTTCAGAGAAGACACTGTCATGTAATCCTGTTTCAGGAGAATGCATTTGTGAACCAGGAATCATGGGAAAGTAGGTTAAGAGTATGTTGTTATATGTATGAACATTGTTTGTGATTCAAGACCCTTACAGATAATTAAATGAACATGTCTCAGAACAGTATGATGGTAAATTACTAATTTGCTTGTCATGGTGTGGCTTTCACTTGAATAGACTTAAAAACACATTCATTCATCTGAGTATGTCTCACAACTACATGACATTGTATTACTACAGTGCTTTGTTGTTTTTCTTTTAGAACTTGCAATGATCCTTGTCCTATTGGCAAATATGGATCAGAGTGCTCAGGAACATGTCAATGTAGTAAACATGGTGTCTGTGATCAGACAGATGGAACTTGTGCATGTCAGTCGCATGGCTGGACTGGAATATACTGCAATCAGTCTTGTCCTAAAGGATTTTATGGAAAAGATTGCAAGAAACATTGTCTTTGTGCCCCTAATGCTGAGTGCAGTTCAATTTCAGGTTTGCCCTGTGAATACGAAACTAACATTTACGTTGGATAGCTCTAAACTGATCTTTGCAGAGGTGCAGTAAGAGTCAACTCTTATTGATCCGGTGTTACTACAGGAGAAAATCTAAACTAAACAAACTATATTTTTACTGGATAGTTTTATCAGTTCTAAACTGTTCTTCTTGGAGATCCAGTAGGAGTCATCTCTTTGTTGTTTTGTAGGTGTGTGTAAATGTGGTAGTGGGTTCTCTGGCCCTAGTTGTACTGTGCCATGTGAAGTGGATAGATGGGGCCCAGATTGTAAATTTCTTTGCCTATGCAACGCCAGTGCAACTTGTGATGGGTATGCTATGCAATGACAACTTTCCTTGACAACTTCAATTTCAATTTCTTTTGCTCATGTGTACGACAAACACATTTTTTGACACATTGTCTAATCAGTTCTTTTTTTTCAGTGTTTCTGGATTTTGTCACTGTTTGACTTGGGGGCATGGTACCTACTGTAATAGCACATGCCCAGATGGCACATGGGGTGTACATTGTCAGTTGTCATGTGATTGTAGTGATCATGGCTCTTGTGATCTCCAGACTGGGGTTTGTCAGTGTTCAGCCGGATGGGGAGGATCCAAATGCAATCAAACATGTCAAACTGGTTTTTATGGTCTTGCTTGCCAATATAAGTAAGAATATGTAAAAGACTTTAGTCAAACGTCTAAACGACATCTTCAATTTCTATGTCTTCACCATCCACAAGTTTACATAAACAGGAGCAAAAATACGGAACAAAGACTTTGGTCAAGTCTCCACACCATTATGTTAATGACTGTGATTTTCATTCAGGTGTAATTGTGAACATGGTGAAGACTGTGATGCAGTCACAGGGAGATGTGTCTGCCCAACAGGCTGGGTTGGTAGCACCTGTGCTCAGGCTTGTCCTATTGGTTACTATGGCAATGCTTGTGCAGATGTATGCTCATGTCGTAATGGGGCGGTATGTGATCATGTGTCAGGGGCATGCCTATGCGATGCTGGTTTCACTGGCGATGACTGTTCACAAAGATGCCCCGATGGTTATTTTGGACCGGGATGTGGTACTCTATGTCAGTGTAGCCATGGCAATGGATCATGTGACCATATCACTGGAAAGTGTCCTTGTCCACCAGGATATATTGGTCCAAGGTAAATTCAGATTTTGCTGTTGCTTTAGAATGTATTAAAAGTGGTAATTTGGTTGTTTTGTGCTAGATTACCTTGACTTCAGGAATCTAATAGCGTTGAAACCAGTACAAAATACTGCATATCATATTTACTTCGCTTGTGTAAACATTTCCTGAATGAGTTGTCTTTGATCAAAATATTGTATAGTAAAGTGCACATTACTGATGTTAATATCTATATACGTAACCATATATTTGCAAAATTTTGTTCCTGTCCTAAAACGTTATTTCATAGTTCAAATTTAGTTTCAGGGTCTTATACAAGCTTGTAGTTAGCAAACTAAGTTCTTTTTCACACTTTTGAATACATGTTCACTTGTGGACTCCTCTTGCAGACAGCCATCTTGAAAATTTTGGTTGTTCTCCCCGGTATTCGAACCTCAAATTGTCCAAAAGAACTAATTTCCAATGGTAGAAAAACACCTAGTTTGAAATTCAGGGGGGGGGTTCCTGCTGCGAAAGTTTTTCTTGAGCTTTTGCATTCTAATGCACTTTAATGTTTAATAAGATTCATTATGGTGTTAAAGAAACTAAAACTGAGGCTGGCTGTTTCTGTGTGCACACATGTCCTGAAATGAGAATTGTTTTGATCCTTCTGCATGATCCTATGTGTAACCCATACAAACCCAATGGGTTAGATAGACTAAAAACCTTTTAGATAAAAGTAATCCTTTAGTTTCTGGAAGATCTACAGACTCCAGACAATCTGCAAAATTTATTTGGTTTTTTGGGTTTTACATTGGATTGTGCATAGTTAGACACTCCCTTATTTGAAGATTTGCATGGTTATAAAAGAGCCTTGCAATCTTTCGAAACATCTCCAGGCAAACTGACCTCCCTGGCAGCACAGTGGTAAGAAAATTGGACCGCCAAACGAAAGGTCGTACTTGCCCAAATTTGCCTTGGCTTGAGAAATTATAATTTCAGAAGTAGTAATTTCTTTTGAAATTAAAATTTCAGAAATTGTAGGGTTCGTCATTGTTTAATTTCTAGATGTAGCCAGACTTGTGAGCCAGGCCTCTATGGCCAAGAATGTTCCAAGAAATGCCGTTGTCAAAATGGTGCGGAGTGTCGCCTGGTTGATGGTCAATGTCTTTGTCTAGCTGGTTACCATGGTGATAATTGTGAACACAAGTGTCCTCACATGAAATATGGAGTGAATTGCACTCAGAGCTGTGATTCCTGTATTGACGGTCAAGTTTCAAGTTGTGATCATGTTACTGGGAAATGCCTTTGCTTGCCTGGTGAGTTTGGCAAGAATCTGATCTTGACAAATGAAATCATCTGCTATTAAGCAGAGCAAAATAAATAAATGTACACTGAAGTGGATTTTCACTCAATGAATGTACAAAGGGAAGTTTTGCTGACTTATCAAGATGCAAGACTCTTACTTTGACAAGCAAAAATCATCTGGTGTTAGACAGAGTTAAATAACAAAGTAGTTGCCCTGAAGTGTATTATTGTCATTCAATGAATCAATCTTTTAAAACATCTTGTCATCGTTCCCAGGTTACTATGGCTATCATTGTGAGAACAAGTGTTCCCAAGGGAAGTATGGTAATGGCTGCCTGCTCAGGTGTGATTGTGACAATGGAGCATCTTGTAATCATGTAGATGGGAAATGTGAATGTTCTGATGGTTTTACTGGGACCAAGTGTGAGTTGCCTTGTCCAGATGGCAAATTCGGGACTCATTGTTTAGGTATGTAGTTGCCAGTGGTCCTTTTGTTATGTCTTTCATCTCTGTGACTTGGGTTAAATTTCTATGTTATACAGTTACTGGATCTTTTGGGAGGGCAGCATGAAACTGATAGCAATATCCAATGAGTTTCATCCTATAGTAACATTGGATTGATAAGACTGATTCTTTCCAGATCTCAAAGAAGAACTGTTTAGAACTGATGGAACTATTCTGTATAAATATATTTAGTTTAACTTTCTAAGTGTTTTTCTCAGGAGTGTGTCTTTGTGATAATGGGGGCAAATGTGACAAAGTGAATGGGCAATGTACATGTCTGCCTGGTTATACTGGAATGCGATGTATGGACCAGTGTTCAGATCGCTGGTGGGGTTTAGATTGTCGGAACCAGTGCTTATGCGAGTGGAATCAAACAATGAGATGCACAGGTGACACTGGACAATGTTTATGTCATGCTGGGTACAGAGGGGTTACTTGTGGTCAGGTGAGACTTGGAAACCGTTAAATTTAATTATGAGAATGACTATAACCACACCTTATTAGAGACCTGTAGATTTGACTATGAGTAGTACAACTGTGACTACAAGATATTAGAGAGCTTTAGATTTAACTACCAGTGCAACTGTGACTACATGGTATTAGAGAAGATGTGACTGCAAAGATCAAAATTTTGGACTTTATTCATTTATTATTTTAGTTCTGTGGTGATGGAACTTATGGTGAAGATTGCAAACACTCATGTCCATCATGTTCACGTCATGTGACCGGGCCATGTTATAAGATTGATGGTCGCTGTCCATGCTCGCCTGGCTATCGCGGGCACTTGTGTGACAATGATTGCATTCTGAAACATTTTGGTGAAAACTGTGGCAAGCGATGCGAATGTGAGCCTGATCACGTGTGTTACCATGTGACAGGTGCTTGCAAACTTGTGGCCCCTGGGAAGTTTCAGATTATGATCAAAGAGAACTATACTGACTTCGATGACACACAAAGGCGAAAACAACTTAAACTACATTTGGCAGCTTTGATATCAGAATATTTTGAAAGATATGAAAGACTTCATCAAATTTCACCCCGTGAAGCACCACCAACCCTCTTCAACACGACATTGTTGAAGCAGCCTGCAAACAGCCATGACTTTGTTGCTCGCATTTTAGAACTTGTACCTGGACTTACCTCAGATGGCTCCGAGGATCTAGTTCTTATAAATTTGATCATTTTTGATGGTGAGGTTTTACTTAATGGTAGCCTTGTGAAGGATGTGATTGAGTCACTTAATGAAGATGATGTCAGTTCTATTCTTGGCTCAGTTTATTACTCTGGGGAGTTATATTCAGAGCATTTATCAACAACTGGTTATGTGCAACTTATAACTGGTATTGCTGGAGGTAAGATAGCAAGGTCAAGGATTGCACAAACTTATGATACTTTAATCATTGGAAGAAAAAGACAAATTCCTATGTAGATACCTAAAACTTAAAGAGCCTCTATAAGGGTCAGGGATTGTACATATTTATAATACTTGAATCACTTCAGGATTGCTGGTCTTGGTTCTTCTCATCATCACTATGATGATGTGTCGACGTCGCAGACGACAACTAAAACGTTTGAAAAGCGAAAAAAAGCGACAACGGGAAGCTGAGACCGAGATGGAATTAAAAACTCGTGGTTTCCGTCATAATGGCTACAGACTAGCGTTTGATAACCCATATTATGACGTGCTAGCTGCCATGGCAATCGATGATGACGTTGAAGAGGATTACATAAACCCATTGTGTGATCTGGACAGCCTTATGAGTCACCGAGGCAGCGATGGTACTGTAAGTAGTGCCACAGAGTGTAGTACACAGAAAGGAGGGAGTTTGCAGTCGGTTTCGTATTGCTAATACGCATTTTATATTTTGAAGACCTCAAAATTATGATGTCATCATTGTTGACATGATGACATCATGAAAATGTTGACGTTATTAATATAATGGCGTCTAGGATTGCAAATATAATGATATCGTATTTTCATAGCGACAAAGATTTCATAAGTAGTATTAGTCATTATCTCATGAAAATTCAAATATTTAATGTCAAAATTTCATATCGATAATGTCATAATTTAACAATTGTTGTGATGTCATAACCTTTCGTGATTGTGTTGACGTCATTAGAAACTGACATCATTCATGTATGGAACGTCATTGACGTATAAAGTTGTTTTTGTAAATCACGTCATAGTCTTGTGACGAAATTATTTCCTAAATATAGTTTATGTTGATTTCATTTATATAAAATCATAACTTGGTTTCATACTGATGTCATTTTCATATAGTGACCTTATAGATATATTTAAGACCTCGTAGATGTGCATAATCCAATTTCATTGCAATTATAACGTAATTCGTAATATTTATTGTTTAAATTATCGAACCATGCGACAATATTTAAGCAATACTATCCATTCTACATGTATTTAAAGACAAGTTTTATTTAAGCTTTTGTAGCATATTTGCGTTGCAAGTTTTTGTTTTATATGAAAAAACAGTTTTATAATTCTAGCTAAAAATAAAATGTGAAATTCGACGGAAAATAATGATAAACTGAAGTAAAGCGTTTAAATGGTAAATTAACATAAGACGAAATAGCTCAAAAAAGCAATTCAATTTCAAATTCTCGGAATGAATTATAATTCAAAACTTTTAGTGACTTACATGTTTAATTATTATTGCTCTAATTTACAGAAATTTACAAAAAGCGAACAACTCTACTGAATATTAAAATTATCTTTCATTCCGTTACATAAGCTTTTTTATCTATGTTAATTTGTAACCTTGCATGTAAATATTTAATAGTTTCATATCGATGTTTGAATTGAATTGTTGAATTTTTGTAGAAAATGTATTTAAAAATTTAGCAGAAATAAATTGAAGCCATTTGATGTGTTTCATTTAAATTGCTTCGTTACATTCGTATTACTAGACTGAAACCGATTACGTCACTAATCAATGACATATACTGTCAAGTGACGTCGTCAAAGTCTACGACTCAATTAATTAGTGACTTAATCGGTGTCAGTTACGCAAGTAATCTGACTCGCAGGACGTACACGATGCTGCTCCGTAGCATCGTGTTTGTTCTGCTATTTTTTGCTTTTTACTTAGAGAATTTCTGTTGTACTGCACAATTCACGTGCTCAGTGCGTGCTAAACTTACTGCTTCTGGTGACTGCGTTTGCCAGAGCCCTTATTTTGGCAACAAATGCCAATTTAAAGGTAAAACTGTCCTCAATAAACATTGCTTTTTTATTCGAATCTATTTTGAGACTTGATTTCTTTTTACAGGGAACAGTTCGAGCTTAAAACTTGACGCAAAATGGTCGGACACTGGCCTTCCCGTTGTAAATTTCGTTGCTAACTACGGGACATCATTCCACCTGATGGTCCGTCCCGTGCGATACGAACAAAACGGCGATATCTTGTTTGCCAAGTGGACGAAGGCCAAATTGTCTGCTTTAAACATCGAAGTAAACGCCTGGCAAGGTCAGACTCCTGGAAATCTGTCTTCAAATTGTATTTGGTGAAGATAAATGGACGTTGCAACCAAAGGCGTATAAACTAATGAATTCTTTCTTTCTTTTCACAGGCTTGTTGTCTGGAAGCCTTGCCAATTACACAGCTACCCTCCGTGTTAAGATGAGCAACTTGGAGGTTTACCTTGCTCAGATAACACCCGCAGGAAACGTGGAAGATAGCATGTCTGTTTTTTTGGATGCTCGTAATGTTTCTGGTAAATTTTTTCCGACGTTATCTTGACGTGTTGGTCAATCCTCTTTATCTTCTTAATGTTTTTTTATTGAACAATTTTGATTTTCTTTTTAGTTGACTTGAACAACCAAATAAATGAAGTGTGCGGCTCATGGTTTAAATCGATCCAATGTTTTGGTGAATAGACTCCTTCATTCTTCTTCAAAATAACAGTCAATCTTTATTCTCATTTCTTTCTTCTAGCTCGTTTATTCCGATACAGCTTCAATAACATGCTGAATAACTTTGGAGAAGCTTGCTTCGTTCATGGAATCGCGTTTGCTGTTCCTCTGACAATCATTGCAACTCTGATCGCTTCAATCTTCATTTCAATATGCGTTAGGTGTGGAAACAAACATACATCGTGTTTTGTCTTCTTTCATTATCGCTAAAACTTTCTCAACATTTCTTTTAGACGATGCAAAAGAGTTAAGTCATTGAAGACCGAGATTGAAT
>JAODVQ020059361.1:0-16931 GCA_025400075.2 Phenganax stokvisi
TCTCTCTCTCTCTCTCTCTCTCTCTCTCTCTCTCTCTCTCTCTCTCTCTCTCTGAGTGATAGCCACGCAATCCCGGTGAATGCTTTGAGATCTTCAAATTTGACGTCTTGTCACAACAAAATGTTGTAGTCATGTCTAAACGCTTTTCTGTTAGTTGTTTAGTAAACGAAGTTGCAAATCTGTTTGCAGGTGTTTCTCAAAGTCACCGACCTTTCTGTGCAGGAAGATACAGATTCTCTTGCTGACAGGCAAGACGATGAAGCAGCCAATGACGTGCTGCCTAACAGTCACATGATGAATGGTGGAATGGTGAGCACTAGTGGACATGATGTGGAAATGATGGATATTGCTGGTCATGAAAGGTCAATTGATGATGAGCCACTACTAGAGCTCAGTGACTTGAGAGAGAGTGATGCTGGTAAGATTGAGTTGGCTTATACTTTCATGTTATAAATTGGAAATTGATTTAGAATGAGGGCATCGAGTTGTAGCCTTAAGTTACGGGATGATTTTTACTCACTGATATTCTTAGTAAAGCCTAGTTTACTTTTGTGTGTTTAGTGAAGAGAAGTGATCCCATCCCGATTGCCCGGAATTTGGAGACTCCGTCTAGTTTGAACAGCGTCCAAGCGAATAACATCGGCAATGGCCATAGTTGCGGCGAACTGCCTGGGAATCAGTCTTGTTCAGGCTCCGGAAGTTACGTCGAGAGTGGAGCTGCTCTAATGTGGCAGCAGTTTTGCGGCTTAATGTTGAAGAGATGCTATCAAACTCATCGAAATCCCAAAGCTCTGTTGGCCCAGATTTTTCTTCCTTCATTCTTCATCATTGTAGCAATGGTGTTTGCTCTCTCAGTTCCGAAACCGAAGGATGCACCAGCCTTGCATCTTAATACAGCTATGTTTGCAAAACCTAACTATGTACCATTTGCAAACGAGAACGCAAGTGATCATTTGGCTGATGGAATGGAGTCCACACTGAACCTACCTTCAGGCTTAGGGAGTACATGCTATCTGATGAATGCCTCTGACCGCTTAAGCAACTGGAGTTACTCATTTCTCCCGTGCAAGATTTCATCAAGACATAATCGGATTAAAGCTTTGTTTAATCACGAGTGTGTTTTTGCTGCCGATGCCCGTATTTGTCAGAATGAGAGTGTGTCTAATGAATACTACCATGATAAACAAATGAGACAGAATGTTTCTCATTGTTACTGCTCTCATAACAGACTCAAGTACACTTGTCCTGTTGATCTCTCGAAACCTTCGCCAAAGAAGATTATCACTGCGTCATTAGACACATTACGTAATGTCAGTGGTCGTGACGTCAGCAAATATTTATTGTTAACCACTCGGCAGACACGTATGGCAAGGTAAAGTGCGTAGATCTTCAGGCTCGATTTCTGATTGTTGCATTTTTTACAGCTATTCCCGCCCGGGTCTTGAAATGTAGTTTTTTTCTCACCATCAACTATATCGTTTGTTGGGTTTATGTTTGGGTCCACTTCACTGATATACATAGTAGGACAGTCTAGTGACTGAAGTCTTTTCGTGTGTTTCCAGGTATGGCGGAATGGTGTTTGGTGAGATTGTACCCAGCATTCCTCGTGAATTTAGCAATTTCAAATGCGTGAACATTGATTGTAGCTCCTTGAAACGCCTTGGAGTCAGGAAAGCAGTCAAGGTAACATCAACAGATTGCCCTCGCTAGAGCTCTACAAAAATCTGGGAAGTGCATTTGATGGATCTGCATACTTAGTTATCAAATATTTTGTAAGTATTTCTTGTGTCCTAGGCGTTGTACAACAACAAAGGTTATCACTCACAACCTGTATATTTGAACGCAATGGATAATGCTATACTTCGACATTACTTACCTGATCAGCAAGTTAATCCTGGTGCTTACGGAATTAGCGTCATTAACCATCCTTTCAATAAAAGCGGAGAAAGATTATCTTTGGAATATCGGTAACAAAAACTATAGCGCTTGTCAGTGGCAACGGAATTGTTCTAATAGATATTTTTTGTCGTCTGTTTGCTTTCAAAATTCATTTCATTTTCATTCTCAGACGTTCTGGTACAAATGTCGTCATTGCTATATTTGTCATTGTGGCAATGTCATTTGTTCCCGCGAGTTTTGTTGTATTCTTGGTGACTGAACAATCTTGCAACTCCAAACACTTACAGCTCGTGTGTGGCTTGGATCCCACAATCTACTGGCTCTCCAATTATCTTTGGGACATAGTAAGATCAACATTTTCTTGATTGAGTAAAAATTAGTTTATATCATTGTTAGGTTTTTTTTATCAGACAAACTACCTCGTACCAGCAACATTTTGCGTCGTAATATTGTATATTTTCCGAGTTCCCGCGTATGCGTCACCTACAAATTTCCCAGCTGTCGTGTGCCTGTTTCTACTCTATGGGTAAGTCGTCCAGCTGACATTCTTAATGGTAATATTTTTGTTCTAATCAATATTACTTTTGCTCTAATCGGTATTAATTTTATTCTAATTAATATTAATGTTTTTCTAATCAATATATTAGAGCGAATTAATATTTACCTAAACATCCTCGTTTTCATTACTTCATATATGCATAATGTAGTTGGTCAGTGACGCCTCTGATGTACCCAGCATCATTTTACTTCAAAGTTCCAAGCACTGCTTACGTTGTTATGATTGTGACCAATTTATTCGTTGGCATCACCACGACTGTCTCCACTTCGATACTTGAGATCTTTGTGGATGATTCCGTAAGTTCACTTTTTTCTTAACGTCTTTCCAAGAAAAGTGTAGCATGGATTTAGGCTGCTGGAAAACATTTGTTTTAATCAATCATGTAGGTTATAGTAATATATTCTTTAGGTTCTAGTTATGATCAACAAAATTCTCGGTGTTGTCTCGCTCGCCTTTCCAAATTACTGTTTGGGACGAGGCTTAATGAACCTCGCGTATAATGAATATAAAAACGATTTTAAGCTCAAAGTCGGTGAGTGGAAACTTACGATTCTTTCTTGCCTCTACTCTTGAATAAACATTGAGTCTCAACGATTGAACGTTTCTAGGCGATGGTTACGATGTTACTTCGCCATTTGAATGGTCAGTTGTGACCAGAAATCTCGTCTTCATGGCGGTGGAGGGAGTTGTATTCTTCTTAATTACGCTGCTCATTGAATACAAGATCTTTAGAAAAACAAAGTAAGGAAACTCTACAACAGACGAACTGAAGTTCCTAGGCAGGCGTTTCGTTTAATCTTTGTATCTTTTCATTCAGGAATGTTTCTTTGCCGAAAAGCGAACTTGATGATGACGAAGATGTTGCTGAGGAACGAGAAAGAGTTTTATCTGGCGATGCTGATGATGACATGATCTGCCTTAAGAATTTAACCAAGGTACTTGCTAGCTCTATGCAAACCGCTACCAGTGTTTTATTCATCCAGTTTTCTACAAGATGAAACTGGACTGCGAGGAAAAACCTGCCATGTTTGGAACCATGAACTTTGGTTCAAAACGTCGAGATTGTATTGACCAACTCATCTTTGTGTTTTCGAAGGTATATTTCTCGAAGAAGACTGGTAACCATTTGGCGGTGGATCGGTTATGTTTAGGTATTCAGCAAGGCGAGGTATGTTGTATCCTTTGTGGTATCTTGAAAATAATTTCGGAGATAAATCTGAGCAGTATGAACCATTTTTTTCTGTTAGTGTTTTGGTCTTCTTGGTGTAAATGGCGCTGGGAAAACTTCGACTTTTAAAATGCTTACTGGCGATACATCAGTCACAAGTGGGGAGGCATTCCTCAACTCATACAGGTAAGCAATTTTATTAGAAAGCTAAGAGTTGTTGGCTCGAAACTCATCGTGCATGGGACTAATTTCCTTGTCGTAATTACTAAGTGTGCGCCAGTGAATAACTGTTTGATGATACTTGGTGTAGCGTGCGTGAAGAGATATTAAAAGTACATCATTGTATTGGATATTGCCCTCAATTTGACGCTCTGATTGATGAGATGACTGCGAAGGAACATCTGATGTTGTATGCAAGGTTACGTGGAGTGCCTGCGAACGAACGGTTGCAGGTGAGGTGTGAAAATGAATATCAGTGATTAAGCTTGCTCTGTTTGTTGATACCGTTGACCGTTGCCAAGGCGCAACGATTTGTATAAGAAAATAAGCTTGAGTAAAGCGATGGAAAAATTTACTTCACGTTTCGGGTGAATTTTTTACCTCTCATTTTCTATTTAGGTCGTTGATTGGGCTATCAAGAAACTAAGTCTCTCAAAATTTGCTGACTTGCCTTCGAAGACGTATAGTGGAGGAATGAAGAGAAAATTGTCAACAGCTATCGCACTCATCGGAGATCCACCAATTATATTCTTGGTGAGATTAGTGTACTTAGTTTTATGAAGTCTCAACCAGCGTTGTCTATTCTTTAAGCTGAGTTCGTCATAGTGAACAGGAAGTGTTATATGTCATGTAGGATGAACCAACGACAGGTATGGATCCTAAAGCAAGACGATTCTTGTGGGACACTGTTATCAGTATCGTGAAAGAAGGTCGTTCGGTTGTCCTTACGTCACACAGGTAAATAAACTGAACTACAGTTATAGCTGAACTGTTACTTTTGTCTTAACTTCTAGTAACGAACGTCTTGTGGTAGTCAATGTTGTTCTACTAGAGAAAGCGAGGAGGGTATAACTGTTCTTTCGCTGTGAAATGAAATTGAGTCTGTTTTTCCAGCATGGAGGAATGTGAAGCTCTTTGCACGAGATTAGCGATCATGGTAAATGGGCAGTTCAAATGTTTGGGAAGTACACAACACCTTAAAAACAGGTACGTATATAGATTCGCTGCTTTGAGAAATCAAATTTTTTACCCTTGTAGTTTGTGTAAGCATAGCTAATTACAACGTGACTGACACAAACGCTTTGAATTTTTCCTTCAGATTTGGTAATGGTTATATTATAACACTGCGAATTAATGGTGATCATCCAGATCTCGAAGCTGTGAGAGGTTTCTTCGCTGACCACATACCTGGTGTTTCACTCAAGGTAAGGTACACTCTCTGATGTTTAACTCTCATTACATTGACCTTTCTGTTCTCTCAACTTTGGAAAACGAACATAACTTAAAATTCATAGAAGTTGAAAACTTGACTTTTTTCAGGAG
Source organism: Phenganax stokvisi (assembly GCA_025400075.2). Classification (NCBI taxonomy): domain Eukaryota; kingdom Metazoa; phylum Cnidaria; class Anthozoa; order Malacalcyonacea; family Clavulariidae; genus Phenganax; species Phenganax stokvisi. The sequence continues at coordinate 5,169 of JAODVQ020059361.1, forward strand.
CAACATCACAGCATGGCGCAATATCACCTCCCCTCTGGCGCGATCAAACTTTCCAAAGTGTTTGAATTGATTGAAAGTCACTCGGATGACTTGCAGATTGAGGATTACTCCGTCAGTCAAACTACTCTCGACAATGTAAGTAGGAGTGCAGGCAAGGTGGTTTACATTGTCAAGCAAGCTTTGATACGGCATCAAAGCACACTTTTGTCTTCTCACACGCCTGCAAACTTTAGTACTCTTTGGAGAAGAAAGATAAATAGGACGAAAGAAGATGCAGGAAAAACTCATCGTGCGTGTTTTATTCACTTCAGGTATTCGTAAACTTCGCTCGTCAACAAACAGACGAGGTTGAGTTTAAAGATAACAGAGTTCACAGGACGTCACGTGCTTTACGTAAACTACGACTCAGACTAGGTTTGTTAAATTCTGAGAGACTGGATTCTAGCGAAGATAGTACTGTTAGATTTACATCACTTGCTGAGATGGATGACGAAATGAACGATGAAAATTATGAAGTCACTTTCTCTTCTAATGTAAGTATAATGCTTAATTCTCTATCAGTGCTAAACTGTTCTTTCTAGAGATCCAGTTATATTTAATCACTTATTAATACAGATATCTCTATTTCTTAGTCGCAACTTGCCTTTTCCCCTGGGGTCAATGCGTGAAGAAGAGCAATCATGTATTTTCTATGTATAGTATAGATATAGCCTGGTGTATTTATAGAACAACGATATTTAGAGTGCCAGTAGTGCAATAAAGTAATTTAATTGTGGGTTTTTGAAAGAAAATAATACCAGATTTCCTTAGGCAGAGTATTTTATTGAAAAAGTATTTTATTGGAAGATAGAGAAATGTAAATAAAGTGTCTACAATGATTTTATTATTGCTTGTTTACAATGAAAACGTAACTGTCCCGTAATACCTAGTCCAGTTCTACAACTTCTGGGTACAAGGTTGTGTTATCAATTATTATTTTTTTTATGTGAAGTATGGAGATATCTCTATAGTGTGCCAGCAGTGCTGTTGTACGCTTCCCATAATGCCTCCGGGGCTCATACACTTTCACACAAAAATATTTCCATGATTTCGAAGAAAAAGCATTGAAAGTCTCTCATTTTTCTATTTCACTCTTCTACTGCATAGCGTGAAATCAAGGGGATATAAAGAGAAGAACCTGGTACATCCATGGCTAGCGAGCAAACGGCGGATATTAAACCGAAAATCGTCCCTGAAGAGAAACAACCCTTGCCAAGTTCAACAACATTGCCAAGTGTGCCTACCACTACGGGCACGACTCAGAATGCTCCTGCTGGAAGCACGACAGCTGCAAGCAAGACAAGCACAGATTCTAAGGTGAAAGAGCGTAGCTCAAGTTTGAAAGTTATTTAAATTCTGTGGCTTAGTCAAAGGGTTGAGATACAAATAAAAACAATTAATTGACCACGTGGTTTAGGTTAATGAGTGTTGACACGTGACTAGCTGTTAATTAGTGGTAATGAGATGAAAGCGGTGAACTCTAAGGAGACTGGAATAATAACTTGGCAGCCATCTTTAAAGCCCAATTGAAGGTGGCCATGGAGCAACCAAGAACTGAAAATACACCTCTTCATTGAAAAACACATGTTCAGGCCCAAAACAGCTTTGTTTTTGCGAGGTTAATGACTTAAAACATACAGCAATGCCTGGCCTTGCTGTAGTTATCGTTCTAGTCTATGTCAGTGGATAAACGAATGCTAAGAAGACATTGGGGCCAGAATGCTATTGCTCTTGTTTGAGCGTACTAAAAACTAAAAGCTGTGTGCATGAAAGCTTAGTAAAAAATTTCTTTTCCATCTTGCAATCTCCTCCTGTTATAGAAACCCAACTATGTGATCAAATACACACTTGCTGGTCATACAAAAGCCATTTCATCTGTGAAGTTCAGTCCTTGTGGAGAATGGCTGGCTACTTCATGTAAGCGTGGGTTGACAATGATGGTAACATCAACATGATGAATATTATTCACTAAACATTTCATTCATTTGTAGCGGCAGACAAAATGATTAAAATCTGGGGGGCCTATGATGGGAAATTTGAGAAAACTGTATCCGGTCATAAGTTGGTAAGTTCACATGCATAATTCATTAGCACCCGACTTTCTGTATCTGTAAAGGAGTTAATCGGTGTAAGTAATTTGACATCTTGATGTAATCTGTAGGAACTAAGTAGTAATAATTTATTGATTGCTTCATTAATAATGAGCTAACGAGTTAATTAATTGATGTGGCTAATTAATGGCATATGTTCTGTGTAGGGTATATCAGATGTAGCGTGGTCCTCAGATTCTAAATTACTTGTATCTGCTTCTGATGACAAAACACTCAAAATCTGGGAGTTTTCTACAGTATGTGATATTTTTAAGAGTTTGAATCATGTGAAAGTAAAATAGATGTGTATTTTTATGTAGTATCTCATGTTCTAGGCTCGTTGTTTGAAAACTCTGAAAGGACATAGTAATTATGTATTCTGTTGCAATTTCAATCCCCAATCAAATCTCATTGTCTCTGGTTCAGTAAGTATATCTAGATTTTGTTGTTCAATTCATATGTAGTTATCTTCCAAAATTTGCTTGTTTCTAACACAATGTTTTAGGCCATGGATAATAATGTTCAATGATCTCAAGTGTAAAATACATACATATAGAATAATTTTGTTTTGTTTCATATTATTTTTCTGTTTCTAGTTTGATGAAAGTGTTCGTATTTGGGACGTCAAAACTGGAAAATGTCTCAAGACTTTGCCAGCCCATTCAGATCCTGTAACTGCTGTATGTTCAAGTGATACTGCTTTTGAAGTCAAATGAAGTTTGAAACTCAAGTATTTTATATTTATTTTAGGTTCATTTTAACAGAGATGGAGCACTAATAGTATCAAGTAGTTATGATGGTTTATGGTAAGTATTCTGCTTTGAAATTAGTAAGAATGTGACCTCATTTGCTCTGCACTGAGTCTTTAAAATGACTTGTTCACAATATCCTAACACATATATCTTTTAGTCGTATTTGGGACACGGCATCGGGACAATGTCTAAAAACATTGATAGGTTAGTACAATTTAACTTTCGCACCGCATAGGCAGTGGTGGACTTTTTTGGGTAAAATATATTTTCAAATATCTTTCTTAGATGATAATAATCCACCTGTTTCTTTTGTGAAGTTTTCTCCAAATGGGAAGTATATATTGGCTGCAACATTGGACAAGTGAGCATTTGATATAATATCATTGTTACAAGATTTTCTTTGTTTCTTTTTGAAACTAAACTGTGTTGTTGTTTTAGCACATTAAAACTCTGGGACTACAGTAAAGGGAAGGTTTGTAATGTTTGTTATGTGTTGACGTTATTGTGTTGCTCATGTTGGAAATTTAGCATAATTTAAACTGCATTAACTTATCGGATTGTATTATTGTTACTCTTTGCAGTGTTTAAAAACATACACAGGACATAAGAATGAAAAATACTGTGTGTTTGCAAATTTCTCCGTAACTGGTGGAAAGGTGAGGTTGATTTTGAATTATTTTTGTGAATTAGAAAGACATAGGTTGATGGAATATTGCCATTTAATTGCAGTGGATTGTATCAGGGTCAGAAGATAATATGGTTTATATTTGGAATTTGCAATCAAAAGAAGTTGTGCAAACACTTGCAGGCCACACAGGTGAATGAAAATAATATATGAAAGACTGAAGTTTAAATACTGATCAAAGTACAATTTGCATATGGTACTGTTTGATATAATTATGTTTTCATCATCTGTAGATGTTGTGCTGTGCTGTGCTTGTCATCCGACAGAAAACATCATTGCTTCAGGAGCTTTGGAGGATGACAAAACGATAAAAATATGGAAATCAGATACATAATGAGTTTCATAGAAGTCAATGTAGCTGCCATTGTACTGTGGTTCAGATCCTCCTTCACATAGCATGTTTTGTACATTGCTGGTGAATGTAATGAGACAGGAAAATGAGGACATTCTCATGACCAATATACAGCGGACAAATTGAGACGGCGATATCTACTAATGCGGACATTTTCACCCTCTTTGTTTACTGCTTAGAGAATTATGTAAAATTATGTAAAATATGATAAAACGCACCCAATTCCTTACCTATACTTATTTAATTTTCAAGTAAGCACTTTCCCAAATAATACTTCAGTGCGAAGTAGAGGTCAGGGGACAATACCAGTGTCGATAGTTTTATAACATGAAGTATGGGAATATCAATGGCCACCGAGTCTCATGCAATCCTGTGGGTTGTGGCGTAATTGTGACCGAATTTTATTTAATAGTAACGTTTTAATTTCTACTTATTTTCCTTTGAACGTGAGAGGAGAAGGTTTGAAGTACTTAAGAAAAAGATTTAGGTGTTTTAGTATGGAGAAAAATGATGACGAAATCACCAATAAAGTTGGAGGTGGAGAAGTTGTAAAGACAGCCAGTCAATTGAAGAAAGAAGCGAAAAAACTTGAGAAGTTAAAGAAATTTGAGAAAAAAAAGGGCAAGGAAGCTGAGAAAAAAAGTCAGGGAGAGGTAGGGTTTCGTACTGTATGTTAATAGTAAATATTTGTAAATGGCAAGTTGGAACATTTGAATTTAAATGCCATGATTTGTGCTTTGGATAGCAAGTGTTATCGCCTCCTTCTCAGCCATCTGTCGAACCATCATTGTGATAAATTAGGATCTCATCTCCCCTGGTTTTCATTTCTAGAAAACGAAAGGGAGGAAGGAGACGAGCAGTACTGAAAAGATAATCTCTTATGACAAAAACACTCCTTCTGGTGAAAAGAAAGGTGATAAACGAAATGACCCTTTAGTTGTTTTTTTTTGTCTGGTCTAGACAGGCAAGTTTGTATCGTGTGGTGGAGATCTCATATTTAGCTCGGCTAATAGATATATTTAATTAATTTCCACCTCCACTCTATCTATGCACGGTAAACTTTATAATCCAGAAACTAAGGTTGGATTTCATGGATAGTTACCCCACACAAATACAGCTTGTGATAGTAAAGCTAGGCTCTACTGCTTCATTTTATAAAAATGAAAAAATATTTCTAGATGTGTCTGGAGTGATGCCAGCTAGTTACAGTCCAAAATATGTTGAGGCTGCTTGGTACCCTTGGTGGGAAAAACAGGGCTTTTTTAAACCAGAATACAATGTAAGTATGACTACATCTTGCTTAAAAATTGTGCATTAATGAATGGTATATATACCATCTCAGTACTCACAATTTAAGACAGACGTTTAGTCAGGAATGCCTGCGTATTATTTATGAATTAAGGCAAGCCATGTATTAATATTGTTTATTTTGTGTTTCAGAGAGATTTAAGCCAACCAAATCCCAAAGGTAATTTTACAATTGTGATACCACCTCCTAATGTTACTGGGTCCCTTCATGTCGGTCATGCATTGACAAGTGCTGTGGAGGATTGTTTAACTCGATGGTAAGTTTAAATTATTGCAGCTGTTCTCATAAGTTGGTTTCTTACAACCAATTTGATGTTTTAGGCACCGTCAGCAAGGTAAAACAACGCTATGGGTTCCTGGATGTGATCATGCAGGCATTGCAACACAAGTTGTTGTGGAAAAAAAATTGAAAAGGGAAAAAAATCTATCAAGACATGATTTAGGACGTGAGAATTTTGTTAATGAGATTTGGAAGTGGAAGAATGAGTATGTAGATTATTGATTGTGCTGTGAAATGTTTGATAAACCTTTATTACTACCTCAATAGTGGAGATATTGCTCAGAGTGTTTATTGTAATATATCTGTTATTTTAGAAAAGGTCACAGGATTTATGATCAAGAAAAGCGGATAGGAGTTTCAGTGGACTGGGATCGAGAAAGTTTCACAATGAGTGAGGTACATGACACTAGAACTTTTTCATTTTTATCAGGAGCATGGTGCACTGCCCCAAAAATTGATGCATATTAGCGGCTCCCCAGTGAAGAAGTCCGTTTCTTTGATTTTGCTTGCTACTAATGTTTACGTAATTTTTATAGAAATTATCCCGTGCTGTTGTTGAGGCGTTTGTACGACTTCATGACGAGGGTTTGATTTATCGCAGCAAGAGACTGGTGAACTGGTCTTGTACATTGAACTCTGCTATCTCAGACATTGAGGTAAGTTGTTTTGTCCATGCATATTTTGCAGAAAAAGCAAGTTGCTGTTTGATCAGTGTGTCTACCTTTCATCAAATTGTTATCACTGGAGGGAGTATATGTAATACTTGTCTTGGAGTTGTTTACATCATCTGATATTCCACAGGCTAGCTTAATTTTGTTAATGTTAATAAATTTTGCTCTATTTCTCGACCAGGTTGACAAGAAAGAGATTCCTGGACGAACGTTGCTTGCTGTGCCAGGATATGATGATAAAGTGGAGTTTGGAGTCCTTGTTCATTTTGCTTATCCTCTGGAAAACAGTGATGAAAAACTGATTGTTGCTACAACTAGGATTGAAACGATGTTGGGCGATACTGCCATTGCTGTACATCCTAATGATGCCAAGTATAAGGTTAGGATTTGCTTTCAATGTCAGAAACACAGAGAGAAATTAAAAGATTTAAAGCAGGTTTTGTTGTTTCAAAGTAACAAAGATTCATCTCATTATTGTAGCATCTTCATGGGAAATTTGCTGTACATCCATTTTGTGATCGAAAACTTCAAATTGTCTGTGATGAAACTGTGGATCCTGAATTTGGTTCAGGTAAAGATTGAATCGCAGTCCAAACATCATGTTTCCATTTTTAGTTCATATTTCATTCTTAAAGGTGCTGTGAAGATCACTCCTGCGCATGATCACAATGATTACGAGCTTGGATCTCGTCATAACTTGAGATTTATTTCCATGATGGATGATGATGGCTACATTACTGACGTTGGGGACTTTCTTCCTGATTTCAAGCGATATATTGTATGATTAAAAGTGCTTTGATCATCGATTCTTTGAAAATAGGTTTATGGGGATCAACAAGGATGCTACTGACTGCTTTACATTATCTAACTTTCATTTTGTCTTAGGGTTTGAAACGATTTCTTGCTCGTAAGATTGTCTTAGATGACTTAAAAGCCAAAGGGTTGTACATTACTACTAATGATAATCCTATGGTGATCCCCATGTGTAGGTAGGTATCCTGTTATATCCTTGATGATGCACGCGCGATTTCAACGACCAGCGGTAATAGAAGATGATTTTGTTGAATTGAAAAATTATGTTTCAGTCGATCAAAGGACATTGTGGAGCCTCTTATTAAACCTCAGTGGTACGTTAACTGTCAAGATATGGCTGCAGACGCTGTGAAGGTGCGTACAAATCGTTCTTGCCTGGTTTGGAGGGGAAGATAAAATGTTCAACAATAATTCTTTGATTCTAGGTTGTGCGTGAAGGAGAATTAAAGATAATTCCCAACATACACGAAAAAACATGGTTTAAATGGATGGAGAATTGCAGGTAATGTTTCTTAATTATTTCTTAAAAGTTTTCACTGGTGGAGAAAACTGCGGTAGTGGTTAAAAATTTCCTTTTCTCCAGAAATTGGTGTATATCTCGTCAGCTCTGGTGGGGTCATCGTATTCCTGCTTATTATGTCACTGTTGAGGGCGCGCAAGTGCCTCTGGACTCGGTTAGACTATGACGTAATTACCTATCCTTTTGCCTAGATGTCATGTTCATAAAATGTCTTATTTCTTTGCCAGGATTTGAATGACAAATATTGGGTGAGGTAAGAACTTATCTAAAGAAGAAATACAATTTTTCTGAAATGTTTTTAATATTTTTAGATGTGTTCATGTGAGAGTAGTGAAGTGTTTTTATTATTTAGCGGTTCCAGTGAAGAAATAGCAAAAGAAAAGGCAGCTCAAAGATTTGGTGTTTCGAAAGACAAGATCTCGCTCCGTCAAGGTACAATTTATTTATGGATTTTGAAGATTTTTGTACAACAACCTGCAATGTTCATTCTTTGTTCAGATGAAGATGTGTTGGACACGTGGTTTTCATCTGCGCTCTTTCCTTTCTCAGTGTTCGGCTGGCCAGATGACGTAAGTAGTGATGACATATACGTCACTGTATGGTGATGACGTAGGTCGTGTTGACGTCACAGTGACCTTACGGTTGGTGACGTCGGTACTCCCCTGTTGGTCAGTAGCATGTATTTATCAACTGTTCATTTTTGCTCGTTCCAGACTGCTGACATGAAATCATTCTATCCGACGTCATTGTTGGAGACTGGGCACGATATTTTGTTTTTCTGGGTTGCCCGGATGGTGATGATGGGACGAAAATTGCTGGGAAAGTTACCTTTTACTGAGGTAACACGAATTATTGGTAAATGAGAAGTTTGGATAGAGATTACACTGAAGTATTTTTGTTTATTTCAGGTGTTTCTTCATGCAATGGTAAGAGATGCTCATGGTCGCAAGATGAGTAAATCACTTGGCAATGTCATAGATCCTGTTGATATCATTGAAGGAATAACGCTAGAGGTTTGTTAATTTGTTTATTTGTTTGTATTGTTTGTATTTACATGTTGCATCTCAGTGTTTCAATCAAATTTTTTCCCAGGACCTTCATAAAACGTTGCGCACAGGAAACCTGGATTCCAAGGAGATCACGACCGCAGAGAAAGGACAGAAACAAGATTATCCGAATGGAATTCCTGAATGTGGAACTGACGCTATGAGATTTGCGCTCTGTGCTTACACTGCACAAGGTAATTACATGAACTATCACCACTGTTAGAGCTCATTTCAAACATCCCATAATAACTTTTAAACTGGAATCATTTTGTGCTTTGAGCAGGTCGAGACATTAACTTAGACGTCCTTCGCGTTCAGGGATATCGTCATTTCTGTAACAAATTATGGAACGCCACGAAATTTACTCTAAATGCACTCGGATCTGACTTCAAACCCGATCAAAAGCCATCAGTAAGTAATCATTATCGCTTAATGTGTGAGAAGTATATTTTAGAGGCTAAGAGTTCAATGCATTTCATTTTCAAGTTGCGTGGTAATGAATCTATGCTTGATCTATGGATCTTAAGTCGTCTTTCTTCAGCTGAAGTATCCTCCAATAATGGCTTTAAGGAATTTGACTTTCCCGCTAGTACTACTGCAGTATATAACTTCTGGCTTTATGAACTGTGTGATGTTTATTTGGTGCGTATATTGTGAATTGAATTTCTTCAATAGTTTAGAAGCAAGTGTTTAATCAGTGTCGTTTCTTTTTAGGAATATTTGAAGCCCGTACTTCAAAGTAATGATGCGGAGGCAATTAACACTGCGAGAAATGTCTTGTATCCTTGAAGATAGATTTTTCTATTGTTTCCCAAACTTTATCAAAAATAAATAATACTAGTTTACTTAAACAGGTGAATGTTTTTAATGGATTACTCGTTGAATGATGTTGGGAGAAAAACAGTTTCTTCATTGCTGTTTCTCCTTGACAATCGTGAAGATATACATGTGTAGAGCAAGGTTTAATTCTTCTCAGTCCCTACATGCCTTTCATTACTGAAGAATTGTTTCAGAGATTACCACGAAGATCTGAGAATGACCCACCGAGTATTTGTGTGACACCTTACCCAAATAATGTGAGTCTCAGCTTGGGGTATTGGCTACTGTTTTTAATCAATGTAAGCTCCATTCATCTTGTTTAATTGATGTCTATATTTCAGCTTCCTTGGCGAGACGAAGGGCTAGAACAAAGGCTAGGTCTCTCTATGGGTATAGTTAGAACCATCAGATCTATCCGACAAGAATACATGTTGAATAAAACGAAGGCGGATGGTTAGTTTCTTGCAAGTGCTTTTGTTCCTCAGAGAACCATTTTATTTTAGTGTTTTCCACTGTTTCGCGATGAAGGGTTTCCACCGAATTTCATATTCTAAACTGTTCAACCTTTCTAGTTTATTTGGCATTCAGCAACGAAAAGGATTTTGGTCTTATTAAACCGCTCTCCAATTTCATCGCTACGCTCAGTTTATCCAGCAAGTAAGTCACCGACTTCTTTTCAACTGAACAGGTATTTTTTACTGATTTTCATTGACTTGTTGAATATCCCTAGCGTTCATTTCTTGAATGGTGTGGCACCTCCGACAGGATGCGCACTGGGAACGTATTTAGACAAATGTGAGATTCACGTCATGCTGAAGGTTAGTTCGAAAACTTTCATTTAAGCATGAAAATTTCCACACATGAGAAATATTCCTTGTACGGTTCGCTTTTCGAGAACGTTTCTCAAGAAAAGCACTCTCTGTATAAAGGCTGCAGCCACTCCTAGTTACCTCTAGACATGTGACTATCCTTGATCGTTTTCAGGGCTTGATAGATCTAAATAAAGAAATTACGAAGTTAGAAAATAAAGAGGAACGTCTTCATGCTCAACTTGAAAAATTACATAGTTCTATGAAGGTTCCTGATTATGAAAGCAAGGTACTCTATTCCTGCTTGCAGTTCAGTCACAGTGATACATTATTAGCCCTACTTTGCTCTGAAGCGTCGTGAAAATATTTATTTCTGTTTAGGTTCCTGAGAATGTAAGGAAGCAGAACGCTGAAAAGGTGCGTTAAGATATATTTAAATCTTGTGGAGTGTGATGTTGTATTTCAGTTTGTTTGTCTGTCTGGTGTTTGTCGTTTGTCCCTTTTTACAACATGACGTCATTTTGTGCGTTTAGGTCACTCAAGTGGAAACAGAACTACAAAATATCAAGAAAGCGCTAAACAGTTTGAAAGTTTCTTGAGCACTTGCAATAAGTGTTATTTATAATCTCTGGCAATAAGTATAAATAGTAATAAAATGACGCCATTTTGATTGTTGTTTGTCAAGCCGTCTACAAGTAGCTTACATGAATGTGCTTTGAAAAAGCAGTGGGCTCAACAAAATGGCGGCAAAACTGTATCTTGTAGGTATTTTGAAAATGTAAAGGAACTAAAGTTTTCTCGCTGTTTCTTTGAGCTTTAAAAATGAATACTTTTACCAATTCATTACTGTGCAGCTCAGAACTTAGTTTAATCAAGTTTTATTTGCTTAAAGCCGCAGAAAGCAGCAGTTTAAGATGTTTAAGAAACCTTGACTTGGGGGAGTGCAGACAGCTGGTTAGGGAATACATGGTTCCTGCAGTTGAACAGACGATAAAAAGCGTTTCAAGTGTTGGAAACTGGAAAGATGAAAAGGATTATGTTGTTTTTAAACTTCATGGTTTCTTGTTTATATTGTGGATGTCAACAACACTGCAAAATACAACTGGAATATTTCTTTGTATCGACACAGCATTCTATCTTGAAATCCTGAAAGTCTGCAAGTTTGAGAAATATCTTGTACAGGTATGCTGTAAATATTAACGTGAAAAATTATATAATCTCTCCCTACGTAAATGTCGATGTACCCCCTCTTGAAAAAGAATAGATATGATCTAACCCCTCTAACTTATTTAATCTGAAGAGTGCACTTTGTTCTACCAACCAGTAATTACTATCTTTTATTTATTTATTTATTTATTTAAAGTTATCAGAAAATGGTGACTCTTCAGGGAGGAGAACACATTGAGATTTTAAGAGGCCGTTTACAAATTTATCATGACAGTTATCTAGTGACTACATTCACTTATGTCGCACATCATGTTAAATATTCTGTTTCGACTACAAGCTATGTGGCAATTACGTTCAAACTAGTTCTGTCTATGTTTGTAGTGTTTGTGTAATGTATCAGAAAAAGTTGGAA
>JAODVQ020059466.1:0-18672 GCA_025400075.2 Phenganax stokvisi
GCAATACAACACAACACTAGACAAGACAAAGGAGGATGTTTCTATACACTAAACTTGCTAACGCACAGTGTACTCTCACTCAGCATGGAGAAGCATGTACGTGCAACACAATATCGCGTTGCACGTACAGTTGCATAGTGTTTATTGCAATGCAACACAATGCACACAAGGTGTTGTGTTGTATTGTGAAGTCAAAATATTGGACTATTACAATGCGTGTTTAATTTCACCTGTCATACTATATAATCATTTCTAAATTATGTAATTCCAAGCATCTATCTGTGTACATTTTAATCTATAATTGTAAAACTAGCTTACCTTTATACAGTACAAAATTAATTGTTCCAAACAACACGTTTTCTATATAGCAATTCCTACACATTGGGAACCTATGCCAATGGACAATGGAGGAGAGAAGTCGTGTCACTTGTTTAATGTACCAAGTGATAGTGATGAATTTAAATGTGCTGTTAGAGAATTCAATGAAACCATGCATGGAAGATGTGTTATTGTGAAATTGGAACGTGTTCAGAACATTAGTGAATACTCTAAACACTGTGCATTTTTGGATGTTTTAAAGAGGAAGTACAATGGAGATGTTTTAATGAGACGATTATTTCATGGAACATCATCTGAGTCAGTTGAGGCCATTGCCCATCAAGGATTTAACAGGATATTTGCTGCAGATGCTAATGGTAAGATATTAGTGTAAACCATAATATGTTAAGGACTTGTTAAAAGATTTAAATAAGCATGAAGTCAAACCAAAAAGTGGCATAGTTACGACGGACTTTCTACTACCCTTGTTTCCAGGCTCTTTCCACTTTTCTGAATAGTTGAAACGTCACATATAGTAAAACACTGCATGGTGTGATGGTAGAGTGTGAGCTTAGTTATTGGATTGACACTACGATTTGCTACTAATGACACAGCAGCATTGGTTTAACTGAAACCTCAATTGTGAAGAATATTATTAGTTACAACAAGTGCATATACTAAACAGTTTAACCAGTATGGGGTTAATTAGTGAAATAATAACAGGGACTAGTCTTGGACTAGACCCTTTTTGAATAACTGCCATATTATTAAGGCTATGCCATATTGCCTGAAGTATTTGCTAGGAATTAAATTTGAATTCATTTTCTAGCTGCTTTATTTGGGAAGGGGGTATATTTTGCTGGCCGAGCGAATTATTCGGCACAGGAAAAATACTCTGTTCCTGACAAGCATGGGAATCAGAGGATGTTCATATGTCAAGTTGTCATTGGGAAATATACAAAGGGAGATAAAACTATGAAAGTTGCTCCTCCTCAAGATGCACACAAGAACAAACATTTCCTGTTTGACTCGCTGGTGGACAATGTGAGTAATCCCAATATATATGTTGTCATGTCTGATTCTCAAGCTTATCCTGAATACATTGTCACTTTCAAACACATATAATACTTCTATTATATTAAGGCATAATCTTGATGTGTTGAAATACACTTTAATAAAACTGTTTAAAAAGTGATACATTATATCTGTAGGGGTAGTGTTGAAGTACGCTTAATAAAATTGTTTAAAAAGTGATATGTCTGCAAGGATAGTTCACCTGGTTCACATAGGTTGTGAAGTATGAATACTTATGACATAGAATTGTTTGGTGAGCTTTTTAGGAAGAGAGTTGAGCTGTGTCACTACAACCAACTTGAAATCATGTACTCGGGCACTTAGAAAACTCTTTGGTGAGTATTCCTCTCCATCTGTCTCCCGACACAGACTCTGAAACCTATTCCCAGGATTATTAATTTAACTCATGGAAAGCCTGCTCAGTAAAGTTATGTGCTCCACTCAGTAACCTCACATTCCCAGGCTATACTTTTCTGAGCATAATTTTATGTGTGGTATATTAACTACATCTATACTCTACTAGTTCAAAGGTCACACAGAGTGACCAGTGAGGGAGAGTATGGTAATGACACTAAAATAAGTGAATAATATGAATGTATACTTGACTAGTCTGTGCATCAGTTAGAGTATCATCACAAATATTTCATATAGTGGACCAAGCTCTATTTCATGCTTAAATTCAAAAAAATTAATTTAATGGAGAAGAGTGTTGGTATATACATTGCATGAGGCAATACTAGTTCATAAAAACCTGTAACACCTACTTGTTATCTTTTATAAGTGACATGTCCATCAGGTTTTTTAGCAGGTTCTTTTGCACTAGATCCAACCTCTGTTCAACCCCAGACCAGAGTCCATCAATGTCCATTAGGTCAAGGACAAAAAACTTCCCATATCTGAAATAAACAACGTGCTACTCCTTCAGGTTAAAATGTTCAAATTGAGCACCTGATAGCACCAAGTAAAGCAAGTCGAATTACTTCTGGTTCCATCTGCCGAGGGTTACAGCAGTTTATGTAGTTTGTGTCTCGATATCGTAGAAATGTAGTAGCTTGTTTTCCTGGGTCAACAATCAGGGGCCACCTAATAAATATTCAATGTAGAGTATCCGGTGATTATTATACAGTACATACAGTACATACAGTACATACGTACTTTCCACTTTCAGAGATTTTGTTTCCAACATCTTTCATTAACACATCATCTAGTTCGCGAATGTTGATGGTTACATCAGATGAATCATCATCTCCTTCATCATCTTTTATATCTACAATTATTATGTAGTTATGCAGGTACATGGTGATTATCATGGTTAACTCAGCATGTACATTAATCTACCAGCGTTGAAACAACAAAACAAAGGAAGTACAAAACAAAAAACTCAACACAATCAACAACAGCTCTTCTTAATTGAAAGATGCCCTGGATTGGACTCATGAGAAATCCACTCCTGGAAGTTATCCATGTACATATTGTGTTGTATAAGAGTATGTCCAGAGATGATCCACCTGCCAACAGTGTATATAGCTGGTTCCAGCAGATACTAGGGTGGTGCCCTAGGAAGTATGAGGTCATTTCTAAGTTATTTAGGATTCCCTCACCGTACATGGATATGTCCCAATGTCTCTCGAAATATCTCAGGTATACATTCAATAAAATGCTTTTGTACATAGGTCATTTCACATATTTCTCAGTGTATGTGGTGGCAAACTACAAACCTAGGTGGTAAATTACTATCATTAAATTCTTTTCTCTTTAGCCTCAACTGCAGTCTTGCCGAAGTGAGTTTTTTCTTTGCTTCTTCTGCTGCTAATCTAGCTGACTCTAACTGTGTCTCAGCATCATGTAAAATCTGTAGTTGCATCAGCCAATCATGAGACAATTAATGTGTTAAAATACCGTAAGCGTGATCTCAGTTTTGACTGCTGCTGATGCCATATTCTTGTCGTGTTCATAAATCCGTTTATTCAGTTCTTCATGTGCTTTAAGTAACTAATAATGAGTACAAGTAACTAATGTGATTGCCTATCATAGCTATATCTATACCTCCTTTTGTTTTGCAGAGTATTCTTTTTCAGCATCATCAGTTATCTTTTTCAACCTGCAGTACATGATAGATAGTTTCATGTTCATGTTTGTTAAAATGTACTTGTTCTCAATTGTATCATAGAGCTTCTGCTGAACTGCCATTCTTTGCTTTTCAGCATCATTCAATTTCTTTAGTAGGCATTCAGTATCTTCAATATTCCATTCTTTTAATGTGGTCTCCACTTCTTGACTGGAAGTAACCTAATAATTGGTTAAAGACTTTTAAGTAACTACTAGCCTTTGCTGATACTTTTCTCATACGTTATAAAGCATGCAAAGGTGCTAAGAAAGTGTGGTACTAAACCTGGTCTGGTCTCTCTCCATCATCAGCACTGATTCTTGGATCAGCTCCACCCTGTAATAACACCTGCATTAATGCAGACAACAGTATTGAAAACCAAGGTAAATACTGTCCTGATAGTAAATACCTTCACTGCATCTTTGTGTCCGGCAAATGCAGCACGATAGAGTGGTGTTCTACCTTACTGTCCTCTCTTGTTGGGGTTAGCTTCCAATGAAAGTAAAAGACTGCGGCACATGAAATGAATTTTAAAATGTGTGTCCGTCTCACCTGATGGTTTCGGGATCTCCTCCTGCAGCTGCCTCAGAGAGTGGAGAGTTACCATTGGCATCAGTACACTCCACAAGCTTGTGTCTGTTTCTCATGACCACATCATCACCCTGGTCCTTACACAGTTGTGAAACCTGACATTCACTATTGTTTATAAACATTGTGTCATGTGGTTTCAAACCTCTTGCAAGACAGAATTTACTTCGGCAACATTTCCATCAAAAGCCGCCTCCAAGATACGAGCTCTCCGTTTTGCTTGTTCTCTCTGTTTCTTTCTCTCTTCTTCCTCCCTTTTTCTCTCAGATTCTGCACGTTGTTGCTCCATCTTAACCATTTGTACATAGGCCTACATTCATTGTAGAATGTATGATCAAGAAGTACACAGAAGAACTGTACTTCTCTCTGTAATTTGTCCATCATGGCGTCATACTCGGCCTTCTTTTGCTGCATAGACTTCAACAGCTTTCTGCAGCTATTAAACATGCATTATAAACTATTTCAGCTGATACAGAAGTTGCAATACCGGTATCCTCTGTAGTAGGTTTGTATCTTTCTAGCAATATCATCCTTTTCTGTCCATACGACTTTCTTCTTAGTTTCTTCATTTTTAAGGACTGTTGTGCCTTGTGTCTTACCTGGAGAATATGTACGAGTGCCTTGCCTAGAGCAGCCTCCACAACACACACACACCTTTTCCCGTCAATTCTTTTTTAGCTGTAGCAGCAAAGCTCTTCTTTACCCCTCTTCCAGCAGGCTTACTGGATGATCTAGCACCTCCTCGTCCGCGACCAACTGCTCGGGAAGGCCCTCCTCTCTTCATATGAGTAACTAGCTAGCTCGATCTGTAATAAATCTACATAATACCGCTCTGTGCCCACCCCCTTAATTCATTGCGCATGCGCATAGCGAATTTATAAACTTCGGAAAACAGAAAACACATTAGCACACAAGTTTGTAAATACTGCTAAGTGATGCTTTATACAACCTAAACTGTACTTATATTCTTTTACGCATTATATACATGATCCAGATAAAAACAAGTGAATGAGATAGTAGGGGAACCATGACAAACAGCAACTCCAAGTGCTCAGTTTTTGTTGACTGATCACACTCCCAGAGGTAGTACACAGCCACAATCACTCCTGCCATCATCAAATGATAACTATATGACATGTTTGCTATGGTTGATTTAAATGGTCTAATATAAGCAACTGTCAATGATGTTATGAGGGTGGAAATGATTAAGATTACATGTCTGTCATAACCACCATTTGTGATTGCATATGTCAAGAACCCAATGCTGGAATATCCTGGAACAACAAACAAAAGTGCTCCAGCAAGTGCTCGATAGTCCTTAGTGCCATTTAATCCATCTTTGAAACTACTGTGAAAAGCTTCAACAAATGCTGTGATTGCAAGCCTTTTTCTAGAGCTGATATATCTTGAAAATGAAATATATATTCGTGTTGGATAAATACAGAGGAGTAGTGCTGGAAAGCCAGCAAATAGTAAACCAATGAACAATCCTACAAAAAAGTAGGGTAACACTGATAAGTCCCTTAGACTAGGATCAAAGAAGGGTGCTTTCCATTGATAGGAAATATTGCTGGTGATGTAATGGTGAACCTCTATTTCCCTCAGTAGAGTGGAACATACATAGACATTTGTTGTGGATGAAAGAAGGATTAAAGTTGCAAAAGCATGAAATATACAGCTACTGGACTTCATATTGAAGCACATTCGTGATAATCTCCATTTCACTTGTAGTTTAATGTGAATACAAGATATAAACACTAGTAATACAGGAAAAGCAGTTGGCAACAAAGTGAGCATTAACACATGAAGATCAGTTAGTTTATCACTGATACAAAATGGAGGAATAAGTGGCCGTAAGAAATTCAAGTTCCAACTTTCACATAAAACTAATTCGACCTGAAGCAGAACCCAGAGTAATCCAGACACATTTGAGTCAAGATAGTCAAACACATGAAAATGTGACCATATTTCTGACATATAGAAATGACAAAACATAACATACCCTAGAAGAGGACCTGTTGTTATACTAAAACAAAATGCAACTATAGAGATATAAAGTACTATTATTGGCACCAACTGCAAAATTAAATACACCACAATGGCTCCCTCTGTAGAAAGCTTTGAACAATCAGCACATTTCATGCTTAAGGAGTGAACTGCTGGGCCATATCCAGCAATGCATTTAGAACAAAGCAAACCTTTTCGGTTGTATGGACCACATAGAGAGTCATTAAGATCACTTGGATCACTTGGCAACTCAGAGAGAATCCTGTTGGAAGTGTTTCCCTTGTAACTGAATGGACAGCGTCCACCATAGAGACTATCATTCTCAGCAGTATAAGTAAGACAGTATCCATTGAGCACCTGTTCTTTTCCAGGCTTGCAATTAAAGTGTGAGCCACATATATATTCCACAGAGACTGTAGGGTCTATTACAGAGCATAGTGATGAGCCTCCCATTCCTAATATTGAAAAGTAAGCAATGACTATTACCAACTTCATGTTATTATTCCTCTCAGTGCTCGTGAAACTCTCATCTAAATTGTAAAATTTTCCGGTGTTGAGAAAAGTGAATGGAAAGTCGAGACCTATGTTATATTATATGTGGCAGATTAATACAGAAAAGGCAAAACATTGCAAGTCCCAAATGACGACTAAAGTCTAAGGTGCCATGAACAAATGAAAAAGTGGTAAGGTTTACACATTAGACCAGCTTATGTGGAAAAGTATTCTGTGGGTATTATCAACACGGAAATAAACCTGATCATTGATTAACAAGTGAATGAAGATTAGAAAATTCGGCATATATATACAAAAGGGGAGAAGACAAGATATGGGGATTGCATAAACTTGAGAGCAAGATTGTTGAGGAAATAAGGAAGTTCAAGATGCTAGATGAATGTAGCTAACCTCACATGGTGAACTAGCAAAGTATAGCCTTTTCAGTTGCTCTGTTTCCTGCCAAATAGACCTACTTTTTAGCCGGTTATGTAAAGTTTTTAAGATTAGCTAACATGACACGGTAATCACATGGTCTTTGTCCCTGATAGCTGACTAAAGCATGCCTGGTATCACTAACTCTAACAGTATTTAGACGCATAAATCTACGTAGATATTAAAGTAAATCTGTGCGCATGCGTCGCGCGCGCAGCTTGACGTACGAAAGGCCCTAAAGATGGATGATAATGGCACAAATTGCTCAATGGGAAATCCAGAGGTAGGCCAGTTATATAGACTTCTCTAGAATTACTTACATATTATTCTACAGAGAGGTCAATTTGATGTTGTATCAATACTAAGATTGATAACGTCATGCTTGAGGTATAGAAAAATAGAATCTTTCTTTAAAGTAGTCATGCAGTCTGCTTCCAGTATTCTTGGGGCTTGTTCCATCGTATATTCATCAATTCATTACAAGACTGTCTGCAATCAAAAGGTTTAGCTTCTATACAGTAACCATCAGAGATGATAAAGCTGAACAGGTTTATCCAATATTCATACTCTCATTTACTGATACTTTGCTGAGTATCCTGTGGATCTCTGGCTCTCTTATTTGGTTGAGAGGAGGAGTACACAAACATATGAATCTCAGAGTTGGATGTTATTCCATTAACCTTATGACAGTGGTATTAACAATTAGTATAGGTAACTCGGCATCAGTTATTATATATAGCATCCTATGTAGGTTCTGCAGTGCATAACCATGAATTTGACACTGCTATATTCTTTATTGGCTTACTGGAGCTTGGACTCAAGAGTATATGACAGTCACAGTGTGAGCAAACACCATCTGCATAAACATACTATTGTTTACATAACATGAGTGTCAGATATGGTTGTATTTTCCTCCAGATCCATCTGAGAGTTCTCCCAACTACTAACAAACGACGAAAACTTGGGTTATTTTCACTTTATCTCCTGGCTTGGTCATATTAATAGCTAACTCATATTTGCTACATTAATATTTTTCTACACCATCAGGATCTTGCCCATTGTTCTAGTAGTGACTCCTTTTGCAGTATTTTCTTATAAATATGGCTTGATACAAAAGGCACATAGGTTGACATGCTGGTATGTTTTTTTAAGCACGCTCAGGATGATTTACAAATTTTCAAAGGTGTTTGCCTTACTTTGGGAATGTATTACCAAGACCACAGATTGGTTTTAATGCCAACAGAGTAAGCAACAAAATCAACTAAACTTCTCTCCTTCTACATCATCATAATTATACATTTTAGGAAAGGGAAATGTACCTGATTCACCTGCACTACTTTATAACAAGCTATGCTGTAGTTCTCTGTGTCAATTTTCTAGGTGTGCTACTGTGCATGACAGTTATCTATGTTAAAATTATCATTAAAATACGGAAGATGAGGCTAAGTAAGAGAGTAATACAATAATTTATTGCTACTTCAGCTACCTGTTTCAGAAAATGAGACAGCATCTTTAATAGGAGCAACTCCAGCAATGATTGCTAGTGGTGAAAAAGAAGCAAAGAGACGAGTTTTACTTTTTATACTCATTTACTTCTTCACAGGAATTATTAGTAAGTTTGCCCTCTCTAGTATGATGCCCAATTCAATTCAATTGCTTATAGCATTTGTGTATGGGTTACTCAACATATCAATTCAAGTTTACTACATTGACGAACACAAAGATTTTCCATCTGAACAAAAAGCAATGAAGAATCTGTATAGCTTGATGATTTTTGAGGTAATTCAGTTGGAATATATTTGTGAATGCACTATCAATTAATATACCCATCATTACAGGCTTTATTTGTTCCAATTCAAGGTTTTTTAAATGCATTGGCATATGGATGGACACGAAGGGGCTTCCTCGGAGTTGTTTCATCACAGAAGATGATTGTTCCAAATTACTTTTCATCTGATTCAATGAGGTCTATTGATGGGGTTGCTGATTCAAGTGAGGTGGTGGACAGTGAGACAGAGAGTGAGAGAGATGAGATGCTTGATTCCTACAACGAGCAGAAAATCCTAAACAAGGATGTTACTCCAACATCTTCACACTGTGCAAACATAAACACTTAATGTTTGTTGTTTAGCTATTTTGTACATCATCAGTGTCTTGACAGATCCTCCACATCACACACTGCTATAATGTTTGATCAAACCAACATCCACAAATATTTCATCATTGCTTACATAAAATCCATAAATAATCTACCCCCTTGTCTAACACACACACAAGCGGTGACACGTTTAACATCAAAACATGTCGGCTCAAGGTAATAAAATGATAACAGTTACTTACAGTACCTACACCCTTTGTCACGCCAATTTTGTAATGAGTTATAGCACACTAACTATATAGGATGACTGCCTTGATACTGCTCCTCCTTATGTACTTCACTGGTAATGTGAATGGTGATGGTGAAAACCAAGAATCTGTAAAGAAAAACATCAACATTCTTATCCTACTCTCTTTTGAAGTTGAAGAAGTATCGCCAGCTCAACCTCTCTATACAGATGGGCCAGATATCATGCCATCTGTGGAGTTGGCAGTGCAGCTAATCAATCAAAGAGATGACATCCTCTCTAACTACATCATTAACATTAGTGTTGTTAATTCTGCTTGCAACCTGATTGATTACACGGCTGTCAATTTTGTATCAAGTATTTTTCACAGTAATGTAAAATACGTCGGGATTGTTGGT
Organism: Phenganax stokvisi; assembly: GCA_025400075.2. Lineage (NCBI taxonomy): Eukaryota > Metazoa > Cnidaria > Anthozoa > Malacalcyonacea > Clavulariidae > Phenganax > Phenganax stokvisi. The sequence continues at coordinate 9,765 of JAODVQ020059466.1, forward strand.
CCTACATGTTCTGATGCAGTGGAATATCTATCACCTATAACTAGAAAAGAGAAGGTTTCGCTCTTGAATTTTCACATTGCTAACTCTCTTAAGCTGACTGATCGTGATAGATATGGATACTCATTCGGAACAGCTGGTTCAATTGAAGCTGTAGTTTTTCTCTTTATGAATCTGATGAAGGAAAATAACTGGGAAAATATAGCTATATTATATGATGAAAATAACATTGTTTTCTTGAGTGCTTATGACTTCTTGGTGAGAGAGCTTCCCAATGTTCTACCACATGCAAAGATTACAATTTCTATTCCAGTGTCAGAGAATAGTGTTTCTTTATCATTACTGGATCAACACCATACTCGAATAGTGCTTGTTTTAAGCCATGGTGGCATGGCTCGAATTATTGCATGCCTGATTTCTAAACGGTACCCTCAACTTGCCTTCCCAGCTTATCAGTTTATTTTTAATGTGTTCTATTACCAATTGTCCAAGAATGTTACAATTGATAGCAGTCACTTATTTTGCTCAGTTGATGAAATTCAAGATATTATAGAAGGTTTTCTTATTTCTGATATTAAGGTGACAACTAATAATGAATCAACTGAATTGGTATCTGGTATGACATACAATCATTACAATCAAATATACAAAGAAATGTCAATTAAAAACTCAACTCTAAATTGGGCTAATCCTGTTCATGATGGAGTTTGGTCTCTTGCATTGGCTCTAAACAGCTCTACTCCAATGCTTCAAAAGATTGGTCTGGATCTTGAGGACTACACTTATGGTCATAGACAGGCAACTGATATTATTAGGGACAAGGTGTTAAAGTTAAACTTTGAAGGAGCATCAGGCAGAGTAACTTTCAGCAATGATACAGGATTTAAGCATTCCTTAGTTCCTATTTTTCAAATATCAAACAAATCCTCTGTTTTAATTTATTACTATGATGAAAACAAAGATAAGCTGGAAAAAGTCAATGAGGGGAAGTTCATAGATAATTCCTTTGAAAGAGATGAAGTTGTTGTTCACCCTGCTCTAGCAGCTCTATTCATATTGATCAGTCTGGTAGCACTAGTACTACTTGTTACAACACAAACCTTAACTTTGGTCTTTCGAACATCTCAAGCAATTATGGCATCAAGCTACTGACTGGGACAGTTTGTTTTTCTTGGCTGTTATGCAATCATGGCAGGTTTTGTCTGCTTTACAGCTAAGAATGTGATTCCTGTGAACATATTACACATGCCATCTTTATGTGTATTTGAAGTGTGGCTACTACCATTAGGTCTTACACTCATACTTGGAACTGTTACAGTAAAAACTTGGCGACTCTACTGTATCTTCATTCGCAGAAAACCATGGCAACTCCTGAAAGATTGGGCCCTTAGTCTGGTAGTGTTGATGCTGGCTATTATTGATGTGGTAATTTGTACTGTTTGGACAGCTGGATTCCCAATAACTATGACCAGCCAGGAAACTGTGACCAAGGAAAAAGCTATAGAGGTTGAAGTTAAGTGTTCATCAGAGATTTATTATGTCTTTCTTGGAATAATGTCATTTTATCAGGGGTCCTTAATGGCTTGTTCCTTTGTCCTTGCTCTTCTTACCAAAAGTATTCGGCATGAAAATTTCAAGACAAAATCTATCATTTTCCTCGTGTATTTCCTTGCCATTACCGTTTTCCTTGGATTCCCTTTCTACTTTGTACTGAACACTACACATGTATCAGGAGTCAATTCTGAGTACACAGTCCTTTCCATGATATATCTGAGCATCATATATCAATGCTTTCTCTTCCTCTTGTTCCCTCCTGTTCTGATACTTTTCAAGGAAAGATTCATTTCCCATGTACCTGGACTGCGGAGGTTTTCAACAGCAGTAAAGTTTAAGGAATCATCGTTTGAGTTTATGACTAATAAACAAAAGTAAATCATTCAAGTCTTTTACTGCTATTTTATAATTTAGAGTTAGTAAGCTCCCATTAGTGAAACTTCATAGTAATTGACTGATCATGTAGAGGTAGCTTGATGAATATATACCATTATAATAATTACATTATAATTCTACTTTAGTATAGGGTGGATTTGAATTGCGCAACCTGTTTGGTTAATATGAGTTTCATTATTTTGACACTAATTTTGCAGATTTCAAACGTAGAAGTACTTGGGAGATTGAATTTAGTATTTCTTTTGCACACAGTACATAGTATTTAATAAACGCTCTGGCACAATTTTTGCAAATATACACATCATGTGTATTAGCTCAGTAGAGCATAGAGTAAAATATCATGATTATTCATTAAAAGTTGAAATGGAACAAAGATGGTAATGACTGAATACCAGATCTCTGAGAAGGACCACTACCTCCATTATTGCTTGACCTGTGAATGAAATCACTGAACCTGTGAAGTAGACCTGGTACAGGTGCAGCAGCAATTGCAGCAGTGGTATCCTTTTCTTGACTAGTCTCCTTCTTTTCTTCCTTCTTAGCTGATCTGCTCTCTTCTGTCAAGATTTTAAATATAGCAGGATCACGAGATATGTATATACTGTTTTAGCCTTACCATAATTAGCTCCATTTTCTTTATCTCTCTGATAATTGTTTTCCATAATTACTTCTTCATCTAAGGCTGTTTGACCATCCGGTATCATTTTATCCTCAACTAATGTATTTTCTCCGTCAGGCTCAATGTCTCCTGTCATCTCCGAGTTTTGATTCATATTTTTTGGCGAAAAATATCCCTCCACTGTATGGTCTTCATCCTGAGTAGGTTGATTATCTTGCTCTTTATCCTGTTTAAGGTTAGCATCCACAGAAGTTCCATCCATTGGCACTGTATTCTCAACTGTCATTGTGCTGGTACTATCGACTCTGTCATGTAATATGACTTTATCATCTGCGAATAGTAGATTAGACACTATGAAGAGAATTGCACAGAAATTCTTTATTTTACCCTATCATGTATTATACCTTTAGCAACTAATGATAGTTTTGTCTCAACAACAACTGAAGTCTCAACTTCCCCTTGATCTGTATCTATTGTTTCAATGTAGCCCTTGACAATATTAGTTAATGTTTGAACAGTTTGAATGGTTTTCCCCTGAGTAGCTGCATCTACTGGAACAGTGTCTAGACAAACAATCTCATCTACTGGAATAGTGTCTTTTCGGATACCTTCATCTACTGGAACAGTGTCTTCCTGAACACTCCCATTTACTGGAACAGTGTTCTCATGGACACCCTCATCTGCTTGAACAGTGTCCTCTACAACCTCATTTACTGGAACAGTGTTCTCCTGGACAACCTCATTTACTGCAACAGTGTCCTCCCACATAACCTCATCTACTGGAATAGTATTCTCCTGGACATTCACATCCTGAACAAATTCATCTAGTTGAACAGTATCCTCTTTTGCAGGAAAATGGTCTTCCTGTACACCCTCATCAAGAAGAATAGTGTTTGTCACACTTTTATCAGTAGTAACCATAACATTTATATCTGCCGGAACAATGTCCTCTTGGACACTCTCATCAGCTGCTGCTACAGTGTCCCCCTTGGTACTTACATCTGCTGAAACAGTGTCCTCCTTGACACTCGCATTTGCTGGAGCTGTGCTCTCCTGGTTGCTCACATCAGCTGGAATAATGTCTCTCTGGATGCTCACATCTGTTGGAACAGCAGCAGTGTCCTCCTGGACACTCATATCATCATCTGCTGGTGCAGTGTCCTCCTGGATGCTCACATCTGTTAGAACAGCAGCAGTGTCCTCCTGGACACTGTCATTAGGTGGAAGAGATCCCCCATCCAGAACTTCAGGTGATATTGTGTTTGAATTAGTATCTTCTTGTTGTATAGGAGATAGAAGAACAGTAGTATCTGTGCTGTCCTTATTGACATTGGCCGTTTCCTTGATATTGTCCGATATATCTTGAGTAGCTAACTTCTTGCTGTCACTTTCTTCAAAATTACAACTTAGATTAGAATTTGTTATGTTATGTATGACTCTTTCTCCTGTATATATGAAACTTGGTATATATTATCAACAACATGTGTGCTATACACTAACCTGTTTCTGGTATCAATCCGGTAGTACTGTCAAGATCTTCTTCAACTACATTTTGAATGGTAACTCCATCAGTTTGAGGCAAGGGGTCTTGAATATTTGTCCCAACTGTACCATAGTTATATATACAAAAGGAGAAAAAAGTATGCATAGTTATAAAAAGGTCACAGACAAGAATGCTGTGGTATCATAGATACATCCAAGCCTTGTCCTACTTTAAACCAAATATTTATGGGCATGGATGTGTGGGCAAGGTCCTACCTATAGTGAGAAATTTTCTGCTATATGGTATTTTTTAGCTATTGTCACTGCTCCTTAGGTTACATATTTCTGTCCATAGTGAGTCAACCAACTCTGCAGTTTCTTACCTATTTCTTCTCCTTCAACTAGTTCTGTATCTCTTTCAATGATTTCTTGTGGGACTGTGCTCTCCTCCAAGCTAGCCGTGTCTTGAAGAGTTAGTTCTACAGAGACAGTTAGTTCACCGGCTTGAATAACAATTCCTCCATCTAGGGTAGTCTTCTTACCTTCAGTTTTGACATCTTGTATAGTTGTACTCTTCTCTGTAGGAATAGTTTGTTTGTCTGTATCCTGATCATTTTCTTTTGCTGGTGCTATGTCCTGAGTGATGTCTTCTACTGCAATATTCTCCTCCGCTGGAACATTCTCTTCACCAACTTTTTAAAATTCTCAGATTAAACACTTTGAGACTATACCCTACTTTTTACCTGGAATTTCAGGTAACAAAGTTTGTTGATCTTCCTGGACTTCATCTGTTGTCTGTGTATCAAGTGAGATTGGATTGGTATTCTGTATGGTATCAGAGGTGGTATTCTGGACTGGTGTTGGATCTTCAACAGCATTCTCTAACAATGTATCATACTCAACAACCCTTCACAGTAATAATAGTAGCAGCTAATAACCTTCAGGAAGTGTCTCCTGAACATTTTCATTTGTTATCTGTGCCTCATGGACAAATTTTTCTGTGGCCCCAGCAGTCTCATTATCTTCTACTAGTGGTGAATAAAGTTAGCACATACATATCACTAGGAATTTACCTTCTTGTTGAGTTGGTTCACAAATAAAAACATCCTGAATTTGACTTACTGGCACGATTATTTCACAAACACTCTGCTCTATCTGAGCGTCTGAAGTGGCATATCTTTCTTCTTCCACCTGCACTGAATCTATAACTGTATCATGAGCTGAGGCAGACTCAGTAACATCTCTCTCTGAAACCATATCTTGGACTAATTCTCCATCCACTAGCTCTGAGATGACGTCATTTTCTGTTTCATTATTGATATGAATTTTGTCATCATCTACCAGGACACAGGCTTCATCCTCTAAACCTGTGTCAATTAATGCATCGTCATCACAACCTTGCTCTCCTTGTGCCAGAACCGTTTCAATCTGTACGGTGGGTACCAGTACTGAAGTAACATTACTGTGAGCCCCATCATTTGGTATCATTTTTTCTTCTTTCTCTGTTGTAAATTGTTAGGAATGGTAAAACAATGTGTGTATTCAGTACCTTCATCAACAATATCAGGTGTCATTAAACATTCTTGTTCATATTCAGCATCGTAAGTATGTAGACTTGGTAGTAATTCATACATTCTCTCCAATACATCACACACTCCAGGTCGGGGATGATTGGCCTCCACCATGGCCTCCAGCACATACAAATACTCAGTGAGCATTTCCAGTAGCTCCACTTTCATTTTCTTCTGCTCATTGGCTAGAAATAGATTCAAATTCGTTTGGTTAACATTGTTGTTTCCAACACGAGGGTCACGAAGGTAGTGTCTGCTCAAGGGAGACAGCTGACGTCTGACATGTTTGTTTGCTGGAACTTGCATTGTTTCAGGTTGACCAGTTGATGGATGTGGTATGTCAGTAACCTCTTGTTCCATGTCGCCCAGTTGCTTCATCATAAATGTTTGTGTAGAGACATCCTGCAAAAAAATGATTGATATAGAGGCTAAAGGGTTATTATCAAATTACCCACCATTGTTTGGGGGTTTTCATTATCTTCATCTTGCTCCATTTTGAACATCTCTGACTAGGTAATGTTTCAATATATTATTATAGGACTCAGGCAAATATTCTGTAATCACCTCATCAAGCTCCTTGTTTCCAGTTTCCTGTACTTTCTTTTCTCTAAGTTTCTGTAGTGCCTGAATCTCATCTTTCTTGACAGCTTTTATTGCAGAGTACCTTTTCTCATCCCTTAGAATACCCTGCAAGAACCATCACACAATAATTATAACTGCTTTGGATTGATTTAATAACCTCAGCTGTTTTCTTCAGGGCAGTAAGGGTAGTGGTTTTTAGGTGAGCTGTTCTGAGGTTCATTGTGACTGCAACCAGCCTGTCATCTAGTTTGCGTAAGGACTCTTGCAAAGTTGCACGCTCCCTAGTGGAAGTTTGAAAAAACATTCATCTTGGTGATCCTTTACTTACTTGAGTGCAGCACTGTGTGCATCAATTGCTTCTCGCTTCACTTGTTCCAAAGCATCACCCTCCATTTGCATCATCAGGTCATTACATTTCATTTCCTCATGGGTGTACTCAATCCTTCTAGACTGCAGTACATTTTCGGTGACAGAAGTTGCTAGCCTGGATCCAGATTCCTCATTAGTTTCTGAGTACCCTTCAGAGCTGGACTGCATTTTAAGTGATTCTGGTGACAGAGTCTCTATCTTATATAACTCTAACTGCTGTCTACTACTAAAATATTTACAAGGAACACTGCTTCTAATTAATTGCCACGCAATTCAATTGGACCTTATTACGCACTATTGCAGTAGATACTGTCACCACTGCACCTGGGTTTCAAGTGAAAATTCGTGCTGATGCTGCTCAGAGTCAGTAGTAATGGATTCCATGTCGTATTCCTGATCTTCGTCCTGATATTTCGTCGTATCGTGTTTCAGCTGTTTGTAAGTGCTGAACGTCTGTTTCTCTGCAGCTCTCAGTCTTTTCAGTTCTTTTTCCAACAGAGCGTATTTTTTACTGTCTTCCAGTTCCTGCCTTTTTGGATAACGATGGGTGTTGGCCTCTTTGCGACTCTTTTTCTCTGACGAAGTAGAACGATTCTTCTGCTCTAATGTTCTAGTCTGGGTAGAAGGTGGGAGGGGCTGGACAAAGTCGTCTGTTGACATCACAGAAAATAGAGATGTCACCAACTCGCCCTGACCCACTGCTCGATCTCTGGGCAAAACAACGAGCTTTTTTAGACAGACTTTGATTCAAATAATACTGCCCTGAGAGCTTTAGTTGACGCAAAGTACAGACTTTTATATGCGCATGCGAGGAGGGGTTTTGTAGGCACTGCGCACGCGCAGTATAGGGGTGTGGTCTAGGGGTGTGGTCTAGGGGTGTGGTCTAGTTGTGTCACGGAACACCTGCCTCTCTTCTTCTTCCTCTTGATCCCCGCGTGTGTCTTGTTTGGGCATTTGTGTTCTCGTGTACGTACCTTGGAAGCTAGAGTGTAAAGATGTCAGTGAGAAGACTAGCCTTTTCTCATCAGGAGAAAGGCTCAATAGTGATTGAGATTGGAAGAATGTATACAAAGTAAGTTTTTATGAGACAAATCAACCTCGTCAATTCTATGTCTATCAGGTCTTCTTCACCTGTGATAAACATGATTCACAGAATGCTTTATATCATCTTGATAGTGATTATCTATGTCATAGAGAAGTTATTTTAGCTAATTCACACAGGGTAGGGATGTCAGGAGAACCTGCTCCAAGACACATCATCAAAAGTGGAGTTGAAATGAAACCTTATGGAGCAGTAAGTCTAGTGTACATTTCTAATTGATAGTTAGGTTAAACGTACTGAAATAATGGTCATTAACCTTTTATATATAGTAAATTTACTATAATTGACTGCCTACAATTTTTGACCACTCGTTCATCGACAAAGTAGTGACAAAAGGAATACGTACATACCATTAGAAACCTCTATGCTAGGGTAGCCCAAGAAAATAATGCTTTGAATTTCCTGGCTAACTCTAAGGAAATGTGTGTATAATGTACTGGTCGAAAATATAGCAAATTTGGCTAAACCTTTCTTATTTTCGGGCGTTATGATCATACCTGGTACCAGAGCATCAGATATTGAATTTGGGTATACCAAAATGAAAAGCAACTCTTCCTCCCTACGATGGCGATCCTCTCTACGCTGGCCGCAACACAGCAACCCAAGTATGAGGGATTGGCAAGACAAATATGCAAAAGTACCTGTATAAAGGCCGACACAGTAACGAAGCTCATCTCATCACTCTAAGTTGTTCTAAATTGTGAAAATATACTGAGAAAAATTTGATAGACATGATAGTAAGCAGATTATCAGCATTAATGTCAAAATCCTTGTCCACGACAGTCTGATTATTTTGAGCGGGTCCTTGCCGTGTTTACCACCTCACTGATCCTTCCTATGTACATACTTAGGCTGCTGCTGTTCTCTTTTGCCCCGTGTTGAGAGGGAGAGTTGCCTTTTATTTTGAGTGAGTTCAGTACCCGACATTCTAGTGTTGGTGGTAACGTTCATATATTGAAAATTTTGCTAAAATTGTGATAATTTTGACCAACTCAACCTACAGTTAACCAGCAAAATTCAATGCATGTGTTTTTCATGGACTATCCTAGCAGAGAGCTTAATAATGATAACATATATACATGTATTTCTTCCATCTGACTACTGCATAGTAGAAATGAAAAGCACTAAAGTGCAAACCCTCGGCGCTGGCATAGATGGAATGGTGCATACAAAATGCCATGAGTAGTTGCAGTAGATTACCTACATCAGTTGCTGCACTGTAGTGTAGCATAGATT
>JAODVQ020059575.1:0-18668 GCA_025400075.2 Phenganax stokvisi
GCATTTTGGCCACTATGAGTTCCTTTATCTTTGCTAGTATGTAGTACTAGTACACACAATCTACCAGAGTATGCAACCGCTTCGAAAAAGTGGTGGGGCTCAGCCCCTTCGAGTAGTAAAGTGCTGGGGCAAAAGCCCCACCAGCCCCACCTGTTGTGCCGCCCCTGTATATACCAGAGCTGAGCAATGGCAAAAGTTAAGTATATACAGCTACCTCAAAAATATGAGCATGTCCGTTACACATTACATAATCTTAACAAGTAACATGCGCACATGGAGGGTTGATTAATAGCAGGAAAATATGAATAGATAAAAATTATCTAAAGCCTACATTATGATTATGTGTATGTACTTACCGGTTATCATGTAACAGTTGACAGTTTTTCAAAAGAGAGTGTACATGATGTTCGTATGTTACTGGATCTCCAATGTAGTGGCGAACATGCTGACTGTCCTTGAAACAGTAGGAGAATACCTCTCTACCCAATGCCTTCTGGTCCAGGATGATCTTTTGGACACGGGGTGGCGTTGCAACTTGATCAACCATTGAGTATAGATACAACTGGGGAACATCAAGAAATGGTGATTGAAGACTTTCATCCAACTCCGCTCTTTTCTTGTGTCCAATTACAGCATTTACTACAACTCCAGTCAATGCACCAGCTATGTAGACAGGGTAGGTGTAGCCACCTTGTTCATACATAAGCCTTGCTGCTTTCAACCCTGACCCGAGGGAGAAGAGTGGAGGTCCACTGTCAAATATTGCGCAACTAAGCACCATCTTCCTTGCCGACATACTGCTGCTGTTCCCAAAGTCTGCTACCATAGCAGGAAGACAGGCATGAGAGGCTCCGGAAAAGGTGTGGAGTATCATAGACACCGGGCTCTCAAGACACTGGTCCATAGTGTTTAGAAGGGATCGTGTTAGGCTCGACCCGAGACGCGAACTCCACACCTGGAAGACGTTCGGCGTGACGCAGAGAACCGGAATACCGACTCCAGTGTAGATTGTTGCATGTTTCGACACGGCACGTAAGGAACTTGCCATCCACCCTACCATAACCGTCAGTGCCCGCCTCTTTGTCTGGGCTACCTTGCCAGGATTGGGTAGTAAAAGACGCGTTGAATTTGTCTGGAGCTGCTGTTGAAGTCCAATTGCCTCTTCTTTAGACAAAATCCCATTCCATGACGAGTAGAACCGCTTCGTCACTCTCAGTTTGCACGCTCGGACATACCAAGTGCTCGCGATGGCAGACATCGCCGACGCCAGCGAGGCGTTCAAAACCTATAATGAATCACTTCCGCCAAGAGGTTTTATCCTTGGACGTAACAATTCACAACTACATCTAGGTGCATATATCTATGTGCGAACTCCGCGTATTCTTCCCGAACATGCGCAGTGATAAAAAAATTACTTTCTAAAATAACCAAAATATCAACTAGCGGTTCAGAAGGTGCGCAACCTTTTTATACATGATTCTTGGACAGTGATAATTATGATTTGCTAAAAATCGTTAAATAATATGACATATTTTCAAGAGAGAATATATATGGTATTCGTATGTTACTGGATCTCCAATGTAGTGGCGAACATGCTGACTGTCTTTGAAACAGTGGGAGAATACCTCTCTACCCAGTGCTTTCTGTTCCCGGATAATCTTTTGGACATGTGAGGGTGTTACAACTTGATCAATTTCAGAATAGAGATAGAGCTGAGGAACATTAAGGACAGGAGATCTGAGACTCATTTCTACTTCAGTTCTCATCCTGTGACCAACTGTTAGCAATCCTCCAGACACTGCAGCTAAATAGAATGGGTAGGTGATGTCACGTCCTTGTTGGTAGGCTTGCTTAACTACAGCCATTCCAAACTCATGTGTAAAGAGGGGAGGTCCACTATCAAAGACTGATCCTGAAGGTCTTAGCTTCTCTGTCAGAAGACTCTGGCCACTCTCAAAATCAGAAGCAATAGATGGGAGACATACCCCAGTAGCACCAGAGAAAGTGTGTAGCACCATTGAAACTGGGCTATCTAGGCAGTTTCCTATGGTTTCGGCTACTGAACGGGTTAGTCTCGATCCCAGGCGTGAACTCCACACGTGAAAGAGAGTCGGGGCAATGCAAAGAACCGGAATGCCGAGCTTCACATAGGGCGGTGAATGCTTGGCTACTGCTCGTATTGAGCTCGACATCCATCCAAACATAACGACCAGCGATCTCTGCTTGACTCGGCTGCATGCTTGAGAATGCGGCAGAATAATTTGTGATCTCGGTGGATTGAACTGCTCCTTTAGTCGCTGCAGCTCTGATTTCGATAGTCCACCCATGACACAATAACTTGGTGTAGCCACACCTCCCTTGCGCACTCGAGAGAATTAAGAGGGGCGGAGGAGCCGGTTGGTTGTGGGTGTGGGTGTGGCTCTATGCTCTCGTACGTAACGGCAACCACGCCCCCAATCAGGGAGTGAGCAGCGCATGCGCGTCTACGGTGTGGCGGCGCGGCGGATAACGGTTGAGTGCTGCGGCGTGTCGTCTCTATGCTACACTAAAGCCTGGTTCACAATATGACGCTGAGAGCTTGCGTCGCTCAGCGTCGCAGCGTCAACGCTCGAGTGTGACGCTGGATTAGGATTTATTTCTATTCCAGCGTCGCGTTGCGTCAGCTAACGCGGTAGTAAGCGCTCATAAGCCCGTATTTTGACAGTACAGCCTTGAAATAACATGTTGAGTGCGACGACGCTCGCGACGCAAGCTCCCAGCGTCATATTGTGAACTAGGCTTAAGACCTATGGGTTTTCAGGATCCTGACAGCTATTTCAGGGACCCCTGATATATTTCGAGGATTGTTAAGCGAGAAATAATATCATGGCATGTAAAGGCAATAGGTTCTTGCCCAGTGTCATGAAACCCTAATCTAAAAATCTACCATTCACAAGGTACATATAGACATAAGTATACTGTTTCCCCTTGACTGTCTACAAGAGGTTATCATCAGCTCGAGTACGTCTCTTTTTGACAGGTGTAACCAGTCCCTCATCATGAACTTCCATTCTTCTCCCTTCATGGAGTCAATATGAACACAGGCAGTTCATATGACAGACTATATACTTACCTTCCTTGTCTCGACTGCGAAGAACTTTAGGTGTGGACGACTCTACTATTAGTTGCAGTTGAGTGTTTAGATAGTCCTGAATAATACAAGTTAATCTGACACACACCTATATACATTACCAATGGATATTATGTATATTCATGTACAAAACACTTTTGTTTAATATTCAACTTTAAGCACTCGGGAAAGATTCTCTTATTTCTGGCTACGATAAATACAGTAATATTGTACAATACTATCTTACCTGAATACTCTGCATGACATCGGCCCTCATCTTTTCTGCCATTTCATAGCTACATATGAGATTGGATAATATAATAGAAGAGCAATATTTGACAGATTATTAGAAGCACTATAAACACATGGTCTTGGACATTTTCTCATATTTGATGATGGTGACTACCACCTCTTTCACATGCACCTTTATCCATGTGTGGGTCAAACCCGGGTTAAATGATATTCTGTTTGCATGCACTTTGGGTAGTATATATACAAGTCGAACACAGGTTCTGAAAAAAGGTTTGACCCAGTTTTATCACTCATGTAAACGGGACATTCCACATCCAACCCGAGTTTACCCTGTCTCACGTGAAAGGGGTATAAGGAGAGTAGGTCGAACACAGAATCTAAAATTAGGTTTGACCCAGTTTTATCACTCATGTAAACGGGACATTCCACATCCAACCCGGGTTCACCCTATGTGTACTCACACATCATGGTCAGAGCTGTTGTACATGAAGGCATTCTGAAACATCAACAACATATCTCGCTGGAATTCTGTGTCATTTGTTGTCACCTGAAAAAACCAATAATCAGACCCTATATTTGTATGATATGGGGATGACCCAGATTAAATGTAGGATATCCCGTTTACACATGTAATGAAACTGACCAGATTTCAGGCCCTATCTATACGGGCACAGTTCAACCCAGTGACGTCACTACAGCAGGACCTTTGCATAATATAGACATCCCTCAGTAGTGAACACTTATAGCACATTTTTGTGTCCCTCCAATCAGTAAATTTGTATTGACCCCAGAATGGACACTTTGCTATATATAACAGACAATATGCCTGGCTCCAAGTTATACATCAAATGTAATCAGGCCTACCCTCGATTGCATGTAAACAGAAATTACTCATAATCCAGCTAGCTTCAAATCCTAAGTGTTATAAAGATGTGTTTTTAAAGGTTGAAGGAAGGTTGTTTGAAGTGTGTTATGTAGCTGGCCATATTATAGAGGCTTACTCCATTCTCAATGTTTCGTTTGATGGTGGAGAGGTCCATGGGTCTGTGGACGACATCGCTGTAGCCGGGAGCATCGTCATCTCTCACAGGGTGAAGAAATAGGTTAGCATACCTGCAAACAAATATTTGATACATTTCTATTGAAACTTCAACGAGAGGAAGTGTAGCAGGATATAAATGGTACATTTAGTACAAGTGGAAGAAATTGTATAACCATTGTTCTTTATTGGTTTTGTCCTATCTCTAGTAACATTTCCAGTACTTATTATACTGCTTCACTTATTTTTACAATGCCAAAGTGTAAGTTATCTTCATCACTGAGATTTTAGTCCAGATCAGAAACATCCATTGGCTAACTTAGAAGTGTGGAGAGAGAATTAATAGGCAAAATTTTACTGATGAACCACAAGTGAAACATTGAAAAATAAGTTTCTTCTATATTACAGTGTTTTTACAATCATAATGAGAGATGTGAACGTATTACATTAAAGAAAATTTTTGCTAGTATAAAATCTCTCATGATTGGTTTCTTAATTTCATGTTATACACAAGGTTATTAATATCATGTTAAAGTTTCCCCTACGTGGTTGAATTATACATACATACTTGTGTTGTGCAGCATGTCTCCAGACTAGCATAATGGCTTTCTTCCACTGTTTCTTAGACATACCACTGTCTCCATCTCCTCCATCACTGAAACAAAGAGGATTAAAATCATGTATACTACATACGGTGAATAGGGCTCTGCCTCCAAATTTCTGTGTCCCAACTAATTACTGATCGATACATCTTAACCTATCCAGAATGGACACCCTGCTATATAAAATGGACAAATATCCTGGCCCAAAGTTGTCCATTATAGAGATGTTGCACTGTATACTCTACAGTACAGGTACCCAAGACAAAGAAGGGTGTGGCTCTACTCTCCCCAAGAAAGCATGTTTTAAACAGCAATGTACATATTGTGTTTATTATAATGTTCTCCTATCTGCATGTGGTGGGTCGTACTACAGTGGTATTTTCAGCAGGAAAACGAAAATTAGGAGAATTAATCTGACAAACCAAGAGCTAACTATGTACTTTGTCTGAATAGAGCAAAGTACTGGAGTATAGTAGTAGTATGTGGTGTAATACAGTACTAACTCACCCCTGGGAAGGGGCAGGACTAGGTGCAGCTGAAGTGATGATGGACGAAGGTTCTTCCTCTGATTCGAGATCTGTACTCATCCCTTCCTCCTGTGACCAAAACACAAGAAACCCCCGACATAAAATTGCAACAATTTAGCATAAGATGCTTGAGAAAGAAGAAAACTCTGAATTTGCCAACAAAGATGCACATCATAAATACAGATCGACAGAAACTTACTGCATCAAGTTTTCTCTTTCTTGATCTTGTGGCCCAAAGTTCTTTGAGGAAAATTACACAAAATAACTCTATGCATGTATACATACACATACAGTAGAACTTCCGAACAAAGGACACTTTGGTGCCAACAGCTTCGTCCTTACTAGGGAGATTATCCTTATCTCGGAGGTCAAATTGTACACAGTTCTATTGCAAAAGGGCAGAGCGAGTGTCCCTTGTTGAGAGGTTGTCCTTATCTCGGAGTGTCCTTTATCAGAGGTTCCACTGTATTGCCTAGATTGGTCACTCAGCACTTCAGCTACTGATTACTACAAGAACAAGTTCCTGATTTACTCAACTAATTAAGATGACAAAGCTCATGCGTGGTAATTCTGTATTCACGCATACATACACATAGTACAAGATCTCAAATTATAACAAGATGAGTATTTACATACTTCTGGTGCCTGTGGTGTGTTTGGCCCCTCTCCTGCGAATTGGTATCTCCTCAGGTTCTGCTGTTTCTTCTTTTACAGAGGTTATGGGAGAGGAGGGGAACTCTGAGGTCGAACTGCGTCGAGAACTGCCACCCTCGGTCTGCAACTAAGCGTGGGGAATACTTCTTGTAAAGTGAAACCCTTCCATATGTTATTCGGAACACCAGTACTGAGGAAAACCCCTCTAATAAGGACTCATGTAATGAAGTGACTCCTAATAATAGGCTTAACAGGGCCACACTGTGGTCTAAACTACCTGTATCATGGAGACCATAATCTACCTTTAAGCTCATAAGTAACATCTCTATTAGAGAGATATGGCTCTATTACTGTACCGATTCGTCCAAATTCTGTCCTTCAGTGCTTCCCACATCTTTTCCCTCTTCACATGATTCAGATTTATTGTTACTAGGTTCCAACTCTTCATCTTTTCCGGTAGAGTTGGGAGGAGCATCTCCATCAGTTTCAGTCTCCATTACCTTCTCCTCCAGTGGTGGATTAACAACATCTACTAACTCTTCTCTGTCACCAACCTCTTCTTCTCCTGTTTTGGGTATGCTAGTATCTTTACTTTCTTGTGGCATTACCTCTTCCCCGCTACTTTTCTCCTCTGCAATATCACCCAGGACTGTCTGTTTGGTGCCTTCAGTGCTACTCTCCTCCCGAGGAGGGGAAGGTTTGGTGTGTGTACTCATTTCTGTCTTCATTGGTTGTCTCATGAGCTCCACGATGGGCTGCGGAGGGAGGGACTCAAACAAGATTTGGGAGCCACTAGAAAGCTTGGTGGAAGAGGAAAGAGTTACATCAGATTTTGAAATATCATCATCAGAGTCGGTAAGAACCTGCATCTTGGCTGTAGATGATGTGGATGTTGGTGCTTCAACATCTGGAATCTTCTGTTTTGTTGTTTGTTGACAAGTAGAAGATAAATTTGGGTCTGAGAGTGAGGACTCTTGAGTCTCGACAGGAGTTTCTGTCTTTTCCTGTGTGACTGGAGATGCCTGTTGTGATTTCATTACCTCCTTCTGCTCATAAGTATGTTCAACACTAAACGGTTTATCATTCTCCTTCAAGGTATGGTCAACAGATATTGATTCCATCTTTTCTTCATCTGCCACATTACTGCCTCCTTCACTTGATTTACTAACAGGCATGGTTTGGTTTTGAACTTGTTTTTCAGTCTCCATGTCAACATCCAGGTTTACAGGCTGAGATTTGTCCTCTTCTCCAGTGTGGTCCTCTTCAGGTGTCTGCTGTTCTGTTTTGCGGTCGTCTTTTTCCACTCGTGGGGCTGAGGACGGAGGAGGTGCAGCAGGTCTGATGGCTCCCTGTCTAGAGGACAGTCGTGGATCACTCAACATGGTACTAACCACAGTCATGGGAGAAGTGGGAGGAGGAACAGGACGAGGAGGAGCAGGTGGTGGCTGCGGATAAGGAGAAAATTGAATCTGACGTTTTATTGGAGAATGAATGTGAGAGGGAGAGAGCTGAGGTTGTGGTGGTGGTGGCAGTGGAACAACAACTTGGCTGGATTGATGAGAAGCCTGTCCTCCTCTGGTGACTGAGAGTGGTGATCGCTGTAAGGACATCCCAGATATATTATGTTGTGGTGTTAATGGAGGAGTCACAACAGGAGGAGGAGGAGGAGGAGGAGTCAAAGGACTAGCAGGTTGTGGCTGTGGTAATGCCATTGCCACTGTAGCAAGTCCAGGGCCACCTTCTGGTGATACCTTGGTTGGAGTTTGGGGAGATATGGTCACTGGCAGACTAGCCTCTTGTTTCACAGCACTAACATTAGCCTGGGTATTTCCGCTGGATGCTTCAGGGACTGTTATAGTAGGTTTCTGTTCAGTTGCTGTAGTTGCAGCAGTGGCAACAGCAGTGAGAGTTGGTGCACCACTTGGTAATTGAGGTTTCTTCTCAACAGCTAGATCACTTGACTTTGAGGGTGGTTGATGTGGAGTAGCTGTAGGCAGAGCGGCAATGTTTGGCTGCTGTACTATGACGTGCATGTCGGGACTCAATGGAAGAACAAGACTCTGAGAGAGTTGGCCTCCAGCCATAGCTAGTGTCTCGCGGAGAGGTTCCTCTTTCGGTACCGTCATGGGATAGAGGACAGGGCTATCTTCTAGGGATGAAACATCACTTCCAGGTGTGCTGGGGAGAAGAGGAAGTGTTTCTAGTGATCTCTTCTTCAGCATGGTGGCTCTCTGTGTGGCCACAGGGAGTGCTGGAATTGAAGTACAGGGAGAGGAAGAAGATGGAGTGGGAGATATGGCTGAGGTAGGGACTGGAGGAGTTGGATTCTCTGGTACTGACTTTTCCTCCTTCACAACAGGTACTACTGTCACAGTCTCTGGTGTAGGTTGAGTGGAGCGTTTGTCCGGAGATCGATGGCTGTCCTTGTCTCTGTGTTTCTCAGCTGACCCTGAGCCTGCTTTCTGTTTCTTTTGGTGTTCAGTAGTGTCCGAGCCTGGCACAGTAGTTCCACTGGTCTTACGAGTCCTGGATCCTTCATAACACATACAACATACAGTGTAAATATAGTAGCTTGACTACAATAACACTGACCCTTTGTATCAGCTCCTTCCTTTGCTGCAATTTCCCTATGAAGAAAAAATAGTAGTCATAATGTGTGGGGTCAATATTTTAATGTGTAGATACTGTATTATAAGTCAGATCTTTCATGACAAAACACTTCACAGATTTAGAATACTGTTAAATTTTCACAAAGTTCCTGCACTAATAAGCACATGTAGTACAACACGCTCCAGTTTAATAAAGTGCTCATGCATAGCATTTTACCAAAGTTGGAAGTTTTTATTAACTACATATGTATATACAGGATAATTGTATCTTACGTCTGGAGTTTCTCCCACATTGCGGGTAGTTCAGCATCCATATCTCCACGTTCTATCCTCTCAATCTCCTTCTTGAGGGCTCTATTACACAAACACAGAACACTGCAGAGTCTCCCACACAAGATATTGTAGAACAAGACATTCTATTGTGAGTTAAGGGCAACCTTTCTACACTGGGTAGAGGAGGACCATTGTTATCTATACCAAGGTGTACACATTGTGATTTGTATACTTGATCACAATACACAAAGACCTATGTATGGTGTGTGAATAACTCACAGGTACTCTTTATGGGTCTCTGAAATGGAGGAATCCAATTCTTTGATTCGTTTCTCAGTCAACTGTTGGACTATCTGCTCCTCCACTGTCGCTGCTACCCTCACATACACACAATAAAATACCGTAGGGACATGATGAAGGAGTGTAGCACGTACAGTATATCAAGGCTAATATTAGTGCTATTTAATTTTTTTACTGCATCCCAATGTGTCCAATTGGTTTGTTCCCAAATTTATAGTAACTTTTCTATTAGCAGACTATTTATTTGACTCCCTAAAAGAACCCTCCAACCCATGTGAATCTGCTTATGGGACAATTTCTAACCTTTGTCAATGGTCAATACAGTAGCATACAGGCTTAGAGATAAATGATGCTTTAGATATATTAATACTACAATACATAAAGCAGAATCTCAGTATGGTTGTTTGCACATGTACTATAACAGACCTGACTCAGGAGTTCCATCACTGCTCCTCTTTCGTCTAGAGAAGGAGAGAACTCCAGAGTCAAAAAGATCTGTGTGAACTCACTTTGGGTGCTTGGCCTTATCCAGCATGGCAGAATACTGCAGCGCACAGTTCTATATAGGAAAACCAATTGCATGGTGAATTGAAGAACTTTTTCAATTTTTCATTGACCTTCTGAGAAAAGTAATCGGGAGGACGGGCATCCTCCACTAGAGGTTTTATAGCTCGGCTCACTGACACCCTGTGAATAATGGCACACAAACTTAGAACAGATATTACATCCTAGAGCTAGAGTCTAGTTAGCTCATTTGACATATCTACCAATTTTGATCTCCACTTCTCTGTACTGCTGAGGCCAAAATAAGCTGTTCTCTCACCGTCCATTCCACGACTGGACCTGCAACACAACTCAAATACGACGTACCCCGGACAGAAAAATCGCTCACCTTTGGCCGCCATTTTCAAGACTGGAGAGGTCAAGGTGCAAACTGCACGCCAGCTCGGGAGTGTCAAACACCTCTCGAGGGATCGGTCCGGCGGAGGACAAAACACTACAGAAAGGCCACAGCGATCGTCTCGTCCGAGCACACTCATTGTCGGAAGGGACCATGGGGAACTGCCTGCGCAATAGGCGTCGCCATGAGCTTCTCTTACAATCGTGTGACGGAGACGATGATGGTAAATATTGTGTACCATAGCTAGGCTAGACAAACAATGGCATGCATGGATAGGCGAGATTCTTGTCGGGCTATTTGTGTTATCATCAGGACTTCTTTATGTATGTGATGTGTACAGTGACGGTGGGTCAAGGAGAGCCGCTAGTTCAGCGAAGAGTCGTGTGGACTGCGGACATGCCTCTCACAATGGGTCAGCTACAAGGGAGGAGGGACACATTTTGGGACACTGCCCCGATGTACGACGGTCGCCGGGAGATCTGGGACGCCTTGCGAGCCGCGGTCGAGGCGGCAGAGAGAGAAGACTATGACCTGGCGCAGGCCATTCTCAGTGGAGCCAATATCACCCTCCCTAAAGGTACATGGAAACATAGCTAGAGGACCTAGCTTACTAATAATACCATGAATGTCAATTCATGTTTTGTAAAAGGAGAATGACAATTGGTTGTTGCAACTCCCACCCTCTCCCATTCATTATGAACATTGTGCACACACCTCCTTTACTCTTATGCATAGGTTATCTCGGAGAGGCCTATGATGAACTGGGCAACAGATATGTCATTCCACACTATTGTCTGAGCAAGCCGAAAAACCTAACTGAGTATGAATCAGCTCTTGATGAAGAGAGTACAGCCACTATCGTTGAGCCTCAGACATCATCAGTCTTGCGTCACAGAGGAGAGCGGGTGGGAGGCGAATCTCCTGAACCAGGAGAGAGAGTAGTGGCTAAACCTCCACCCAGCATCACTGTCAAAGTCCGTCTCAACACTCTATCAAAAGACATTCGTGTGTCTATCTACACTACAGACAGAATCAGAGACTTGAAGAGAAAGCTCTATGAACTCCACAAGGTGGAACCACCTAAGATTACTATGCTCTACTCGGGGAGAGTCCTCTCTAATAACACACTAATTTCAAACCTTAAAATTCCACGTGGCTACGTCATACAGGCCATTGTTACATAGTAAAACTGAAGTTGTTGTTTTGATGCTACTCCAGTCCAGTCATGGTTGTCTGACCTCTTTTCTTTGTGTTTCGTCTATCATCATTCAATTATAACCCTTTTGATCTTTTGTCCTGGTAAAAATTCATATTATTGTGTTGTCATGACTCTGTGCATATCTGTGGTTCATGTAAGTGTACAGATTTCAATTTAGATATTAGAAGTTGTTCTAGTCTACTTTCCAGTGTCTTTTCTAATTCCTCAAACTTTTCATCTATGTATTTTTTTAACCGTGTCTCCAGTTCGTCCTCTCTCCTAGATCTGTGACTGTCTTCTGATTGACCTCTGTCACTCTCATCTATACCATTCTCCTCCCTGTGTTCCTCTCCCTCTCTGTAACTTTCACTTGATTGGGATTGTGACTGAGTGAGTGTGGTCTCTGGTAGAGGCGGTGGTCTCATTTGCCTAAGAGTCTCCATCAGGTTGGAAAGCTCGGCTGGTCTCTGTTCTTCTTTATCCTCCACACCTTTCTGTGCAGAGCCCATCTGTGTAACGCATAGCCAATGCCACATTTCTCCTTTCCTTATGCATACATACATACATTTAAAAGAGGGATATGATGTACACCATCGTTGTAAGATGAACTTACTAACTAAAGGTTACAATGTGCCCTAATGAAAAGTTTGTATAATCAGTTTCTACACTAGGATAGTATAGTATGGTACATACTTGAGTGGTAGAGAGGCGAGTCAGGGATGAGACTAGAGTCTGCATGAATGGTGGAATACTACCACCATCCACTGGAAGACTACTCAACATTAACTGAATGTCAACACCATTACCAGCCATTCCCCTGCATACGTACAAACATGAGTATATAGCTGCTACCATCTATATAATTTACGCTGTACAAATTAACAAGATTTGGTCATCTATCATGTATCAGAGTTAATGCACTTTAGGAAGGAGTTGCATTATAGTGGAACCCTGCTTAATGGGCACCCCTCTATAACGAACACCTCAATATATACACCTAGATAACAGACAAATATCTGTGTCCCAACTTACTATATACAGCTTAACCCTTCCAGAATAGACACCCTGCTCTATATAATGGACAAATATCCTGGCCCCAAGTTGGCCATTATAATTATATAGAGAGGTTCCACTGTATACCTGTTCAAAAGGACAGTAGTGGTGGCAGAGCCACCGTGGTCTTCAGACACCACCAGATTAATCCTCTCCACCAGAACCTGTGACATCCCTCGCAACGACAGCAACTAGAGAGGACCAAATAATTGAGCTCTTAAACACACGAGTTATTCCACCCAGCACTAGAATATATGTACCTTGATAGAGATATTCTGGCAGAGAGAGTCCGACGGTAAGCCATGAGAACAACTGTAGAGCTTTTTAACACTGCTACTACTGTAGGTTGTATAACACAGAGAAAACTACTACATACAGTATGCAACATATTAAAGCTCCCTTTTAAAAACATTTAATGTTTCTTTTTGTAAACTTCATTCATTCACTCTACCACACTTTTGCTCTTAAAGATTGTCGGTAAGTTTGTATTAGACTAAGAGATCACACCTATCGTTGGAGGGAGAGGAGGAGGTTCCAGTCAGTGTCCCTCTCTCGGTACCGATATAATCCTCACAGTCATGGCCACAATAGAGCTCCGAGGTGCGAGAAGAGGAGGTGAACTCTATCCTCAGTGGGACATAGCCCCTTAGTTGGGTCAGATCTATCACTAGTAGACACGGTGACTGGCTAGAGTCAGACTCCGGGGCTGTAAGAATAATAGATGCCTGTTCACCAGATAGAGGTTCGTCCAATAAGCTTCCTGAACTGTAGAAATAGACGTATCACTGGTTGTATAAGTGACATTTTCTGTATTGCATCCACCCTACTGTGGTTATTTATAATTTCAGGTTTCTCCAGAGAGGATATGAAAGAAACTAACCTGTTGGCGACATATAGGACGGAGGAAAAGTCGCCACTTACGTCCCAGGACGAGCTTATACCCACTCCCCTCCTCAACTCCATTTTTATGAGAATGCGCATGCGCACCTGTAGCATCCTGACCTCTTTGAACTCAACCCTGAACCCGATTGAACGTGGGAGGTGAAGAATGGCTGCTACTGTGAAGAAGAACGTTTGTTTGATAGTTATAGATGGCTGGGGTATAAGTCCAGAGACCAAGGGTGAGTCCTTGAAAAGACCTCCCTCCATAGCACAGCTGAATTCAGTATATTCTCCCGTCTTATCCTCCTAACTGGCTACCTCATTACTTCCTCTCTCTCATGTTTGTCTCTGACTTGATTTACCTCACTGTATTCTATCTTCCCGGGGTCTAATGGTGTCAGGAAATGCCATTAGGAATGCAGAGACTCCAGTAATGGATGCTCTGGCTGAGGCAGAGTCTCGTGGTGAGTACACCACATTGGATGCTTCTGGTCTAGCAGTGGGGATACCGGCTGGAGTGATGGGAAACAGTGAAGTTGGTCATTTCACCATCGGGACTGGTCGAGTTGTCTACCAGGTGAGAGGGGCCTCGAGTAACCAGTTAAAATGGGGCTGGACAATGTATTCTATTGGTCATGCGTGAGGTTTTTTCTGTACATTATTAGACTAGTTGGTATCTAAGGAAAGGATGTTATAGCGCTCTAAATTTCTTTTTGATGTATTATTTAATTGTGCTATGGGTTTTAAATATATACTTGTCTGTTAAAAATGAAACTGAGAAGCCCGGTTTAAAGGATTAGGCCTGGTGGTTTGACCAAAGTTCCCAATGTGTCACTGGATGTGTATATCTTGTTTGTATCACTGTGAAGGAAATGTTCTGTGCAGGATCTGGTGGCTATTAACCTGTCCATCACCAACAAGACACTGGCCTCGAAGCCAGTTCTGGTGGATGTATTCACCTCGGCCAAATCTAAAACCGGTCGACTCCATTTGCTAGGACTGGTCAGTATTAACACATCAATAAACTTACAGTCTGTCGATTTCCTGTTAGTTTCCTGTCAATATCCTTACTGTACATAATTATATTATGAATATACAGACAGTATCTTCTACTGTTGTATGTCAGTACGTTGTGGGTTTGAGTCCCACTCAAGACAGCTTGTTTTTTTCTGCAGAATTAAATCGCTGTCTTGAGTATAGTTGAATAGTTTCATGTGCACTTTCCTTGTCTATATCGTGATCCACATGTCTTAAACAGGTCACTCAGATGATTATGCAATGTTTTGTTGTAGTTATTTGTGTGTTAACATCAATTCCTTCACTGACCTCCATAGTCTAGTGTTGTAACTTATTGTTCTTTACAGTGTCTATCATTAAATCTTTATATGTAAACTGGTGATATATTACTGTGGGCCGCATGTGGTATCCACATGGTCCCCAAATGACCAATAATATGTAATCTGTAATGCCACACCATGAAGTATTGTTGGTATTGTGCATGAATCAGTTCATGAATAAACAACAATGCAAATCACGTGCACAGCTATGTATGTAACAAGTTGCGTCCGGGACACAGGAAAAAAGAAGTGCCCTGGATGCAACTGAAAGCCATAACACTCACCACCCCTTGTGCTCTACAAGCTGAACTACCTGCAGCATTAAAGGCTAGTTTACAATATCGACGCAAGAGCTTGTGTTGCATGCGTCACCAACCTTGGCATAAATTTACAGTGTCGTATTATCGAAGTAACTGGTTATGAGCGCTTACTCCAGCACCAGTTGGCACAAGGAATCACTGGAATAGAACAAAATCCTATTTCAGCATCACAAGCGTGTGTCAAAATTTTGACGCCAGGCGACGCAAGCTCTTACGTCAATATTGTAAACCAGCCTTAAGCTTTGTGCACACATACATCTTTAATTTCATGTTGTATTGTATATAATACACAGAATAGGTTATTATCACTGTAAAATGTTACACAAAATACTGTTCATTGTCCAGGTTAGTGATGGAGGAGTACACAGTCACATTGACCATCTCGAGGCCCTACTGGCTGCTGCCAAAGACGCCTCTGTCCCTCAGTGCTTCGTTCATTTCTTCTCTGACGGAAGAGACACTGCACCTGTCAGTGGAGGTATGTTCAAATTTCTTAAGATAGTGTATTGAGATCACCTGACCTCATGTGATCAGTGTGGGTCACATGATGTCCATGTGATCAGTAATGATGTCATCACAACAGTCCATGGTTATAAAACTTTTCCTGGAGTGTATTGAGGTCACATGACCTCATGTAATCAGTGCTGAGGTTGCATGATGTCCATGTGATCAGTAATGATGTCATCACAACAGTCCTTGGTTACAGAACTTCTTTTGAATCCTCTTCAACATAAATTATATTGCATGAAGGGACTTTGACTTGAATGTTGAAGAATAATTAGCATTAAAATTTGTAATTATAACAACATATACTACACCTATACAAACCAGTGTTCAGACCCATGAGCCTGGAAAGAGTTTCTAATACCAATATAATGCTTCAGTCTTTTCCCCTCTCTTAAACACCTCTTTTATCCCTCCTTTTATCCCTCCTTACTTTTATTCTTCTTTTTGACTTATTCTCTATATCACAGTTCAGTATGTAGAGAGGCTCCAGTCCTACCTGAGCTCACTACGGTATGGAAGACTGGCCACTCTCACTGGTCGCTACTATGCCATGGACAGGGATAAACGCTATGAGAGGACCAAACTTGCCTATGAGGGAATGGTGAAGGGACTAGGAGAGACAGTGACCAGCAATACTCTCATCACGGTCAGCTCTGACTCTAGCCTCGTACCCAGGAAGCGCTCTTCCCTCTCACACAGCCTGTGTACGAGACTAGCTCTGACCCCCCAAGCTTTAGTTTTTTCCAAGTCTAGAAAACGTGGATTTCCTAAGTTGTGTTTCCAATATAAGGTAGGTGAGAGCTAACTACTTTTGACTTAAGCATTTTTGAGGGAAAGCTGCAGGGTTTTTGCTGCATTTCCGAAACCTTGGTGCGCATGCGCAGTGAGTATTATGGTACTACTGCTGTGTACACTCTGCCCTGGCTCCACTGCGATTCTTTCACTCTGAAAACACCAGGTACTAAATATATATACCTATCTTCAATTGAAGTTTGTATTGTCCATTGAATACATTTTGCTGTGGAGATCAGCTATACCCGCGGCCGCATATTACACTTACTGCATGTACATTGCTCTGCTGTCTGTCTGTCTGTCTGTCTGTCTGTCTCCGCCAAGGGTTTGCACTTGTATGTAGTGGTAAAATTCTGTTTTTTCACCACAGAAAATGAATGAGAGGTATAATCTGAGTGGCAGCGAGAGACAAACTGATGAGTTTATGAAACCACTGATTGTTGACAGCGACGGGATCATTAAAGGTACTATTACAATCATACCTTACATTAGTTTTTTGAAGTGGTGTACCACATAGATTTTGCGTGTAAGTTATACTTTCGTGGGAAAAAATATGTGGTTGCTCACTTTGTATTAAACCACACCTCTTTCGACTGGTGGTTTTTGTTAGCAACAATTCGTAACATTGTGCTTCTCTTGAGCATGAGAACTATACAAATATTACTTCCTGAAAAACACTTGCTATTATGGTATTGTCATTCTCTGGGTAATGCATAATCAGTTGTGCAGAGAAACTAATGCAAGTGAGTAGCAAATAATTTGACACCGCCAGGCCGGCTCTTTACAAATAAAGAATCTGCACTGGTTGGGACTCGAACACATGACATCACACTTCAGACATGGTGCTCTATATAGGTGCAAGTATTATATGTGAGAGACTTCAAAATGACAGGGGCCAATACTTGATTAATGTTCATGTTTCCTGTTGGCCGAGACTACTGGTTAAATTGGTATCAACTGGATGTGTTAACACGGAAATCATATGCTGGGATATGTTGTATTTGGCTGTTGTTGATGTGAAGGAATCTTTGGACGGCTTTGATCTGAGAGTCCACTTCTCCCACTCTTAACTTCTGTACATTGGCACTGGTCCTGTGATGACAGGTGTTCTGTTAGCCAATGTATTATACACACGAGTGTAGGTGTGGATGAGATTAGTGGACCAATTAGACATAGAGCGATATTGGATGTCAGGAACTACATTATGTACAGTTACTTGTCTCCGTACGAATCGAAAATGAAGTAAATGTGTGTTGCCGTGGAGATTGTTATCGAACAGGGTTATATAATTTTGGTTTCTCATGGCATTTTGTGTTGTGTAGTGATTGGCATGGAGAGACTGATGGATAGATCCTCATACATTATAAGGTGTATAGCTACATACGTTTTGATTGTTCTATTCCGAGGAATAGGTGATTATAATGTGGTCCTGAGAGCCAAGGGTGTAGTGTTCATTAGTTCACTTTAGGATCATCATTTTCTTGATCAGTGATACGTATGACGTGACATCATTTTCTTGATAATCGGTCCCATAGTACGACATCCCTCTCCACTCCTGTTTTCATTGCTGCTATTTCTGTTCTCATCCCTGACTTTGGGGGTCCCCTGCACTCCTGCTATACAGGATCTAGATGCCATATACGTATATAATGCTATGGAGACCACAATAATAATATACTACCACATTATGTTCTCCATTCCTCGTAGAGGCTAATCATTATCTTGTAGCACTTGTATGTATTTCACATGTCTAAAGTTTCACAAATTGGTTGTTTTACTCATGCGTAATAATATAGTTGAATTATTTTCCCGAAGCCATACCAGTTTGTAAATAATTAGACTCCAAAAATATTACTGGAAATGATTCTAGCTTGCTATATACATTCATAAAATTCACGGAATTATATGACTTGCAAAATACACATGTAACTCATTACAGTATAATATGAGTAGTAAACTAGGCAGAGGAGTTACATATGTACCTGCAGAGTAATAATACACGTACTTCTCTCTCTACCTGTATCTCTGATTGGCCACAGATGGTGATACTCTGCTATTCATTGATTTCAGAGCAGACAGAATGAGACAGATTGTCGAGGCCCTGGGTATCAAGCCTCAGTTTGATACTGATACCATCCCTCAGAATCTTGTGAGTCACTTACGGTACACTTGACACCTAGTCTCTGTGTATGATCCCAAGAATTCAGTCTGTCTCCTCTTCCTTTATTCATATACTCATCTTCATTGGTCCTCTTTCTATGCTATATATACTCCCGCCTCCTCCTCCTCCTCCTCCTCCTCCTCCTCCTCCTC
>JAODVQ020059680.1:0-18666 GCA_025400075.2 Phenganax stokvisi
CCCCCGTCAATTGGAAGTAGTTGAGAATTTATAGAGTAGAGTACATTTCCTGAGGGAAGATGTCAGTGCTACAAGCTCAAAGACGAGTTAGTACTTTAATAGTTATTACAAAGTAGAATTATATAGACTGGCAATGAAGAACTAGCATGCACAAGCACGTTTTCCTCTCTCTCTTTTCATGTGCGTCCCACAGGTAACCCCAAACCTTACATATGCACTTGGTGTACAGAACCATGCATAGACCACTTGCAATGTTTTTGGTTTTCTGGTAGGAAAAACATTTGCAAATGCAGAAGTTTATTGTTCTTGCTTTTGTTTATGGTTAGTCCACCAGTTTTTACTGCCAGCAAAATGTAAAGAAAGCAAGTGCTAAATTAAGAAGTAAAAGCAACATTGTTGCACAGGGATGCTAATTGGAATGTTGCAATTATAGTTTCCACTCTGTGATGGAAGCCATAATAAACATAACAAGACTACTGGAGACAATGTTGGACCAGTTGTCATGAAAACAGGATCCAAATAAACCAATAATGTTTAGAAAATTGCTGTACATTGTCATCAAATATAGCTCGTCGTAAAAATTTTTTCAAGTAAGTCGGTGTATAATAATACACTTTTTTTTCAGTAAAGAAAAAAGCTTTTTCATATCTTGCGTGTAATTAGACTCTATAAATTGCAGGTTTGTCTTATGAAAAGTTAGCAAATGTTTAAATGCGTGTAACTCATGAGCATCACTTTTAGCGCACCTTTTCATACCAGCAATACACACAGTAATAATAAACGACTATTTATATTCCATAAAAGTATTTAATTTCCAAAAATTATGATAATGTGAACATGCAAAGTTCTTGTTAATAATCAGGTTCTCCAATTAATGTAACACCAGACACTTGCAAGATGTACTTGGCTGTGTATTGTCCACATTTAATACATTCTTCCATTGGCTTGCCTTGCAAAAATTGAACGAGGAAACCTGGATAAAAAGAGAATTATTCTCCAGGTGTTGTATGTTTCGTTATAGAAAAATTATAAAAATATGCTCACCTCCTACGAATGCATCACCTGCACCATTTGTATCAACAATTGAATCTTGTTTAATCAAAGCAACTGAAAATTCTTGAACTTTGCCATCTGGAAACAAAAAAAATAACAACAAATGTTCATAAGCATTTCAAGTTCATAGAATCATTGGAATGCATAAAACAGAGCCATCTGAAATACCTTGTACCACAATTGTGGGGTCCTTTCCTTGTGTGATCACAACAATTCGAGATTTCTTATCCCCTGCTCTAGGTAAATTTGCAATCTTCACAGCAATCTCTTTGATATCATTTGTCTAAGATTGATAGTTATACAATTAGTCAGGACATGATCTATGAAGTAGTACTGACTAGAAGTTATAAAGAGCAACTAACATCAAATCCTTGCTCTTTTGAAAAGGTCAAAGCTTCCTACAAAAAACAGATGTAAAGACATATATATTAAGACCTTGGTGTGCTTGAATACCTTTGCAAATAATAGAAACAATACAATGTGATGCATTTGCAAGTTTTTATAATGTAATCAAGAAGACATACAGATTCATTTCCAAACAAGATGTCCACATGTGGCATTGCATTCATCAATGGTTCTTTGAAAATCTGAGAGATGAATGGTGCTGACAAATTCATTGTAAAACACTGCAATGAAAGTAAGCATTGTATAACTTCTGCAAAGAAAAACTGTTAACACAAATTCTATGTGACAAAAAGACGTAGCTCTTACTTTGTTTTCTGTTGTTGCATGTTCTGCAACCATCATAATTGACTCAGGTGACACTGTCAGAAAAAATCCCTGAAGTAGTTCACAATATTGCTTAGTATATATTTAAAGTTTTATTTGTTGGCTAGCATGGATGATATGTCCAAGGAATAATGGATTGTACATTTTGATCTTGTAAGGTTTTTTCTCAGTGGAATTCTTACTGAAATATAAATTATCTTTGCATTCTCAACCATTTTCCAATTTTCTTGCAAATGTTCTTTTTTGTAATGATTCGCAGCTGCTAGATTGGCGACAAGCGATCTGGAAATAACAAACAAAGTTTTCTAGAAAAAAATATTTCAGCTGTTCTTACAGTATCTTTTTTCTAAGCAGTACTGTAGAAAGTGGCCTAGGTCACCTATTGTTGCCTGTTATACACACTCCACAAGTCCCAGTGTCTTGTTCCTTG
This sequence comes from Phenganax stokvisi, assembly GCA_025400075.2. Classification (NCBI taxonomy): domain Eukaryota; kingdom Metazoa; phylum Cnidaria; class Anthozoa; order Malacalcyonacea; family Clavulariidae; genus Phenganax; species Phenganax stokvisi. The sequence goes on from JAODVQ020059680.1 coordinate 2,213, forward strand.
TCATACAAGTATTTCACATTAACACCTGCTTCCTCCGCCTTCTGCTGCAGAATCTTACTGAATTCATCATTGCCTGTAAAAATACTCATTTGTGGAAAAATATAGCAATGTTTATAGCATCTTTGGGATAAGAATCAAAAGGCAAACATTACCTACACATCCAATGTATGATGATGCCTTAGGCATTTGCATCAACCACTAAAATGAAATTATCATGTTAGTTTGAGTTCTACACTTCAAGAAGTTTTCAAGAAAATGCACTTTAGTACCATGTCATCATATAATGCATTGAATTCTGATATTTGTTGGAGGAATTGAGCCACCTTGTTACCTGTGCCACCCTGATAGTATTTTGAGTTGCACCACCTGCCATGTAGTCTACTTTATACATCTCAATCATTTCTTTATAGCTGAAAACATACTGCATCATTTAGGAGCTTCTTTAAAGATTTTTTATAGAATAGTCATCACAAATTAAACTCACATAGGTTTGTGCACGTCAGTTGCCAGTATTGCATCATTCTCTTTCAAACCATATCTTTTATACAAAAGTAAACAATTAACATTTGATCAGCCTATCCTAAATGGCAAGTGTAATATTCTTGCACCTTTTCTTTCTACATGCCTGCAACCATTGTGCATGATCATTAACCTGTGCACAACTGTCTCTGGGCACTTACTTCTCAAGAAAGCCACTATCGACAACTGCACTAATATCCAATAGAGGATTACCCATTCCCAACAGGACACCTTCTTTAATGCTGCAAGAATAAGTCATGCTTGAGTAAGTATTGGCTGCACATTGCAAACAGAGCGTAGCAGGAAAGCCATGTGCCTTAGCAAGTAACAGAAGTAGACAAGATTACAGCAGAGTGAAACTGATGACAGACGGAACGCAGTAAGCTCACTAAGCTGTATGGTGCCATGGTCGGGTCTGAAGTTCACAACACTACAAATTATTCCAATCCATTTTCTGGATTGGGATCAAGTCAACTCCCGAAATCATCTACAACAACCCTCAATGTGCACATACCTCATTTTTGATCTAAAATCTGCAGAAGATCCGATGGTTTGCAAATCACGAAGCTCCGAAGAATTCAACCTAATATTCAAGGAGGATTTAATCTTTAAAGGGACGGTTAAATGCCATGCATGAAAAGACATCGGATATTACCGTTTCGCATGATCGGGACCGGAACGGATCGGAAGTTGTTGTGCAACTGATCTTTATGGAAACTGGAGTTGAGTTTGGATATTTTCTCCGATGGGGGGAAGTTCCTCGATGCCCCTGCAATTTGGTAACGTGCACCCCGCATCGACAGGCACGTTTCGTGTAGTCACCCAGTTTGGTGTAGCAAGAAACCCGAAAGCCGAAGTGAGGGGAGAACTGCCGGCTAAACCTCTCGTTTATCTTGTATTTTACGGGTTGGAGTAGTTCCTTCATGCTTTTATGGCTTTAAAAAGAATCAACAAGGTAAAGAAGTCCGTTCGTTGGTGTGGATAGTTTGCACTTCCGTAGAGCTTGGAAATGTTGTTGTGCGATATCATGTGGACTCCAGCCACGGTTTTGCTTCGTAATACTTGAAAAAACTCACTAAACGCTTTGTGGCATTGAGTACATGAGCCGCAATTCGTGTTTGTTTGTTAAACTAGATTGTTTTCTTGCGTCTGTAGGAATTACAAGACTTAGGTCGAGATCCTCCTGCCCAATGTTCAGCCGGCCCTGTTGGCGATGACAGTACGTTGTTCTGTTTCCTAACAAAATTCGCTGTATTTATCCAGTAAAAACTGTTCTAAAGTTTAGAATACAACACTATCATTACTGCTGTTCGCTTTTGTGACTTTATTACAAGTTTTAATCCCAGAAAAAGTTCGTTTCTTTTTCGACACTAATAGTCGACAACTTCGGTATTACGCGATGACGTTTATCTCTTTAAAAAGTGATTTTTCTTTTAGTGTTTCATTGGCAAGCGACTATTATGGGCCCGGTAAGCAACCTCATTGACTTTTTCAAAGTTGGGTGCTGCATGTGCATTATTATAACGTCTTTTTCATGTCTATGTTAATACTCTTTTTTTGTTATGCAACAGAATGACACGCCATTTTCAGGCGGCGTTTTTTTTCTCACAATACACTTTCCTACAGACTATCCGTTTAAACCACCCAAGGTAAGCGGAAATGGACAGATTACAGCCAGAAATAAAGCAGATAGAATTTAGTTTTTGAGTTTGTCTAATTATTGAGCACGGCATATCATGACAATTCAGGGGGGGTAGATGCTTATCATGTGTGATATAATGTAGATATTAATAATATAAACTATTGTATATCTTGTGGGTACTTTGGAAAAATCCTTTCTATAAACTTTTGAGTCAACTGATTGCAACAAATATATGGTTGGTCAGTATGTGATCAATCTTTCTGGTCTCTTCGAATTTGCACATGCTCTGATAAAATTTCTTACAATTCTGACTAGTAGCAAACTAATGGTAGAAAATTTATTTCTAGGTGGCATTTACTACAAAAATTTATCATCCAAATATAAACAGTAATGGCAGTATTTGCCTTGATATTTTGAGGTCACAATGGAGTCCAGCTTTAACTATTTCAAAAGGTATTGTCATTGCATAGTTTGGTGAACAAGTGGCAACAATTGCATCAGTTTTCTTGTTGATGCCATTTACTAGTGGTCTATTGCATTAACTTGCTTTGTATTTCTTTTCCAATTAGTTCTTTTGTCAATTTGTTCATTGTTAAATGATCCTAATCCCGACGATCCATTAGTTCCAGAAATTGCTCGACTGTACAAACAAGATAGACAGAAATACAACACAACTGCCTTGGAGTGGACAAGAAAATATGCAATGTGATTCCCGTTTATGACTTCGTGCGTGGTTGTCGTAAATGTCTCAGACTTTTGAGGAATAGCATTTAAAATGAAGCCGGTGTTGTATAATTTGCATGTATTATTTTTGAATATGTTAAAAGGCGTATTCATGTGAGTCGTTTTTATTTTGCCCTGCGTTGTACCAGCTTGCATTTTCTAGCATGAAAATTTCTTGTTAATTGTCCAAGTGTAACTAGCTAGACTTCTTTCATCAATTTACGAAGCAACGTGGGTCAGAAAGTTGAATGGGAGGGGCAACACAATAGTAAATTGTAAGTAATAAAGAAGACAATTTGGAAAAGTTTATTTTGTGTTGTGGCAAATGCTTATTGTACAAAATGTGAACTGACTCTTTTTGTATAACTTGCTTTTTCTTCTTTCCATGCGACTGAACTTATTAAATATATAATACATGTAAATAAACTTTTTTCGAAGTGATTGTGTGTGGCAGGTTGATTGGTGATGTGAAAAAGACAGAGTGATGGAGTCAGTCTCCTTCTAGCTATGCTATTTCATTGACAAACAGCATGGCAAAGTGAATCTTAACCTTATACTGTGTCAGTGAAAAGCCAAATGGTAATGAGGTTTGCTTCCTTGTCTCAAGCAACAATATAATATTTCATTCCTGTAACTGTTATGGTTGTTGCAGGAAAGCAATATTTTGCATGGCCTTATGCAATCCACATTTCTATGTTCAGTCACGCTTGGTAGTGTAAACAACAATCCCCAATAATACCTACCGTGGAAAACAAACACATGTTTACATGTGTAAAGCGTAATAAACAATGAACAATCTACAGGTCACGTGGCCTTGTACACCCGTGACGTCACGACCCATCGGAAAGTCTTTGTTTGTACTTTACGTTGATGAGTAAAAATTTCGCCGAGATGAATTTAAAACGAAGATTTTGCTTAGAATCTGAACCTGTTTTATCATGAATTTAGGTGCAAGATGCAGAATGAAAATAACGAGACAAGGATACGCAAAAGGAATCATTTAAACCACAAGGCAGGCGAGAAAGAAGAGCCTAATTCGAAGTGGACTGGCTTGGAGTTTTTCAATAACATCAAAAATTTAAGCCCAAAACTTTGGAGCTTAAACTTTCTTACAAGCTTGAAACTAAACGATAATAGTTTGACTAGAATTCCGGCGGATATAGGCAAGCTTACATCGCTACAAACGCTTGACTTATCATCAAATAAATTGCGAAGTTTGCCAGCTGAAATCGGCGATCTCATCAACCTCACCGAACTCTATCTTAACAACAATAACCTTCACAATTTGCCTCATGAATTGGGGCGATTGTTTCAAATCCAAGTGCTTGGATTGGATGGCAATCCTCTCTCGCAAGAGGTCCTTTTGTGGAATGCAAAGAAAAATGGCAGCGCTCAGTTGATCTCCTATTTGTTAGACCGTTTGTCAGGTTAGTAAAATTCGCTTGTGGTGTTGTTTTACTTCGGCCATTAGGCGGTGAATATGAAATTGATCATTGTCCCATGTCATTGTTATTTACGTCAAACGCCTTATTTTGCATCTAACGCTTTCGAAATTCCCTTGAACTTCGAAACTATTTTCTATAGTTTTCTCCGATCGGTTATATATCTTATATCTCAATCAGCTGTTTATAGTATTCCATGCAGTCTGTTGAGTTGAAATTTTTGTGGCTGAAACAAAGAGCTATGGAACAAGGCAATATTGATAGCTCTTCGAACTAATCACAATGTGGTGAAAATTTAGCACTTGAGCAATGAAATTCCACAATTTTTGTCAAATCAGGCCAGTATGGGAAAAATTATAATGCATATGAGATGTAACATCTTTTCCAGAAAGCAATACTGGGTAGAATTTTTTTTCCTATACTATCATCGTTTGCTGCTGAAAATCTATATTTCCCTTGTTAGTTCTAAATATCAAAACGAAAGTACAGATTTTTTCAGTTTAAAGTGTCAAAAATTTTTCCACAGTAAGAAGATATAATTTTATTAACATATTGTTATTCTCTAATCTGATTCGCTGGTTTCAGTTGTGCCATATTAGAGCATCTTACTACTTTCCAACTTTGTGGTTTTAGTTTGGGGACGACTAAGCACTCAGACTAGAAAAGCTATGCACACAAGATGTGGTTTTTGTGTGGCCTGAAGTGATGCACAAATTAGAAGCACTTCACTTTGTAGACTCGAGATTTTTGTTGGAGATTTCAAGAAAGCAGTTATGTTCAGTACAATTTATTTAAAGTTGTCTTCAATGTTTTTTGCAGTGTGCGAAAGGCCAGAAGAAAGACACTGGCAACTTTTGGTTCCTGATAAAAGACGAACTGCAGAGAGTGAGTACCTTTATTAGATTATTTTTGGGCTTTTGCCAATTGTTATCAATGAAATGGTTAGTAATTATTCGTTTTATTTTTCTTGCCAGGTTCATTCATTGTGATGTGTTACAATGTACTGTGTGACAAGTACTGCACTAAGCAAGTATATGGCTACTGCCCTAGCTGGGCTCTCAAGTGGGAATACAGGAAGAAATTGATCATGAATGAGATATTACAACATCAAGGAGACATTATTAGCCTCCAGGTATGCTAGCTATACATTTTTTAAGAATTTTGATCCAAGAACAGTCAAGAAAGCTTTCCAGTAACTGTTAGACTTGTGTAATGACAAATCTGCGACTCATTTTTTTCCAGGAAGTTGAGACAGAACAGTTCTATAGTTTCTTCTTGCCAGAGCTACAGAAGCACGGCTATGAAGGAATATTCAGCGCTAAATCACGAGCTCGAACAATGTCTGAAGATGAGGGAAAGAAAGTTGATGGTTGTGCTATATTTTATAAGACAACCAGGTTAGTTTCTGTGTACAATTTTGTTTTGCTGGCCGGGCAAGTATTGATTTTCATGAAATAAATTTGATTTTGGTAGATTTACCCTGAAGAAGCACGATATGATGGAGTTTAACCAATTGGCTGCAGCTAACTCAAAAGATGCATCCGACATGTTGAACCGTGTTATGACAAAAGATAACATTGCCATTGTTGCTTTGCTTGAAACCAACGAAGATTACAGTTATGGTCCAAACTCTGACAGCAGCGCACGGCAGGTTATCGTTTCGAATGTTCACATGGCTTGGGAACCTGAGTACTCAGATGTCAAGTTGATTCAAACTGTCTTACTCATGCAGTTCTTACAGAAATTTCAACAAGAAGTTGACAGTAGCTGCATGCTGTCTGGTTAGTGCTCCTTTGTATTTGTTGTCAAATTTGTGATCTGAGCAATTCTCTTTTGGGTCTGATTTAATTCTTTTCTAAACTAACTTAAATGATGATGTGTTTTCAGGCAAGAATGGCACTCTTCCTTGCCCCATTCCCTTGGTGTTATGTGGTGACTTGAACTCGCTGCCAGACTCCGGACCAGTTGAATTCTTGGACAAAGGACGGATATCGACTGACCACGCTGACTTTCAATCAATGGATTATGGAGGATTCCTAGCACGACTGAGCAGCACACGTAATGGAGAGAAGTGTGCAGAGCTCACCCATTCGTTCAAGCTGAAACGAACTTATGAAAGCCTTGAATGTAGCAATTATACGTATCATTTTCGTGGTGTCATTGACTGGGTGTATTATAGTTCAGATGATTTACTTCCTCTGGCTGAGCTTGCATCTGTTGACCCAGACTATCTGAAGAGAAATAAATTAATTGGATGGCCACACCCTCATTTTCCCTCAGACCACCAATCGCTATTGGTTGAATTTGAATTTGCTGATAAAAGTGTAACTCAGAATGGAGAATACGAAAGCCACTGAAATTAATTTCTGGATGGGAATTTTAACAGCATGGGTGTAACTATGGGAACATTGTGTATAGCTCACCTGTTATGGTTTCATACTCAACAGCTGCACTAATTTATTGTGATCCACTGTGGTTAGTAGGTATATATCCACGTATCATATCTTTGGTATGGGTAGTTCTTGTCTAGACAAGTGTGTTTGGGAATTTTTATCATTTTAAATGAATTGGTCGGTCTATACTTAGGCATTATAAGTAATATAGTGGTTTCTTCGGCAAAATAGTGTTCACTGTGTTATTTAGCAGGACAGTGAAATTGCCATAGTAGTTTTTTTTTGCTTAGAGAATTTTTTTGGCCAAGTTTGAGAAAGAACTTTCTATCAAAGTAGAAAACTTTTGTAGTAATTTATAGCATGTTTACTACAATTTCCAATTATGATAGACACAATAGTGTCTGTATTAGTTATATACATTTCCTTTTTTTTTCTAACAAGTGACTTTAGTACTTTAAATAATTTATTAGTCTTTAGGTTTTACATAACTTTTCTTGGAACTTTTAGTGGGATATTGTAGCTTTCGTGTAGGATATAAATTTCCATGTAAACTGACCATGATTTTATGCAGAGAAATGGTGGGAATATAAAATGACATGCCAGTCATTTTTACCAGTAACTTCTCTGTGTAAGATGTAGTTGCTTAGTGATATTCTGTGTTCAGTGTCGCAATTTTTTTGTAAGTTCAATTTTAGTTTTCTGTAGTTTGCTGTAAGATTTTTTAAGGATCACTTTATTTGCTAGCCAAGGCCGACTGTTCATTGTAATATACAGCACTTGTGAGTCACTTATGAGAACTTTTTAACTATCATCAAATATAATAATATGGGCATCAAAATACTGTATTGGTTATGGTAATAGTCCAGTTATCTGAGTTATATTATAGGTCAGATGCGATCGCCAGAACTTTTAATGATGTAATCTCGGAACAAAGCTTGGGAGCGAGAAAAAGAAGACTGAATTTAAATTTTGAAGTGGCAATTTCCTCGCTATTTTTGACGTTATTTTAAAGGATAACAGTTTTAGTTTCGTTTAATAAGGAAAGGTCAGTATTTTTAGAAGTTTTTAAAATAATTTTATTATATTAGAAACGTTGACTTTGCTGAAATATTCTGTACAAACACCCTTAAAAATACGCATAATGTTGCTTTGTATTTTGTTCATTTATTCACTTCATTGCTATTAATTTAGTTACATATTAAATTACTAATATATTCATTTAAAAATGCCCGTGTTTTCCAATAATTTACTGCATGAATCTGTAATATTCTTGAAATAGAGCAATCCATTTTCTCCAGACATGTAGTTAGGATACAAAATTCGTGGAATTAATTATAAATACAAAGTTTGAAATTCGCAATAATTGGCTAACACTTAATTCATGGGCCGAACGTAACGCAAACTTGCAAATTATTTTAAAAAGTATTATTAGCTTTAATAGCATTTGAAAGTTGGAAATTAGGCCTGACTTTTGACTCAATATTCTTTTTCTAGTATCATATGAGCTATCCACCAAGTAACCCTGGTTATCCAGGTTATCCTCCTGCACCAGTAGGTAACCATGGATATCCACCAAGTTCTGATATCGGCTTTGAGTCGTTAATGATCAGTCCGCCTTCTCACGGATATCCTCAGGTGAAAACTGACATCAATTAACTAGCTTATGACGGTTAATCTAAATTTACAGTTGAACTATGAGTGTTTCCACTTTATGAAATAATAAGTCCTTCAATTTACCATAAATTTCCTTTTTTCATCTAAAATTTCCTTGGCAAAATGCTAAAATATCCTTTCAAATGTTTGGCGAAATTAATGTCAACCTGGCAGTCAAAATATCGAAATAAATGAACTACGACTATAAACTGAAAGTTTTAATCAAAAAGAAGTTGCTATTTCTTGACATGTGTTCTAGAATATCCCTATATTTTTTCCTTCAAGTCTTCTTTATGTTTTTATTTTTTTCACTTTTCCTTCATTTTCCTAAAACTTCCTTCTAAAAGGAAATTTTGTCCAAAGTGGAACCCTACATTTAATATGATAGTAAAGCAATAATTTATGCATGTTTTTTCCAGACTTCCTCAGCTCCATACCCTACAGGTCAAGCACCTGTTCCAGGCTATGGCCCTCCATCATCGGGTAAAAATAGAAATCTATTACCCATACAACTTTGCAACTTTTTGGGCTAAGATTTTAACTGTGGCTTATCTTAATAGCACCTTACCCTGGAGCTCAGATGCCTACACCTAGCAATCAATATCCAATGCCAGCACCTATGGGTTTTGGGGTAATCATATCTCACTTAATTTAGTTGTGGCAGTTGTTGCGAACTGTGGATATTAATCTTCCCATAAACCTTACTTCTTATACCTAGGGAGCTGCAAATCTTGCTCATGCTGCTGCAACTTTTCAGGCTCCAGTAAGGTCAAGTGCTATGCCAGCACCTAATGTAAGTTCCTTCTTACTCTTGCCGGACAGAGTAAAATGTATAAATACCTAGAAAAACCTTCTGTTGAATATGGCTTGTAATAAGATTTTCTTTACAGCATCACAATAAAGCATGGTGGAGGTTTTATAATATTTTTGTTTCAAATACTCGGACCATAGAATGTTGATATTAGTTGCAATTTAGGTACATGAATATATTTGCCAGTGAATATACATAGTTTACATTAGTTAGGTCTACTTCAACATATAATTTACTTTTGTGTTGTAGCCTGGCTATGGGTCAGGGTACCCCTCAAATGCCCCAACATACCCAACAAGTCCTCCTTATCAACCAACTCCTCCCCCTCAAGCAAATTACCCAAGTTCAATGGATAACAAGCTTAATACCCCAGCTGCACCTAATGTTCGTCAACATCATCAGTCTTTTCATGGTACTTCGACCCCCTCAGCTCCAAGTGGTCAACGTCATCACCAGTCATTTCATGGTACTTCTACTCCTACAACTTCTTCAACACCACAAAAAACAACCCTTCCGGCTCAGGCTGCGACAAGCAAAGGGACAGTCAAACCATATGCTTCATTCAAACCTCAGGTTGATGCCGAAGCAATCAGGAAGGCTGTAGGAGGATTTGGTAAGTGTTCAGTTAATATATTGATTCATCTATGGCTTGCTTTCTGACTATCAATGGACAATTTTCATTGCAGACCAAATTTTGATCTAGGCAAAAAGAAGTAAAATCATTGCCAGAGCTGTAAAACTGCAAAGTTTAGTGGTGAAAGGTTGGAAAATGTGGGAAAAATAGCCCTGAAAAGTTTGCAAATTTAGTATATTTCTCTATAACATGCAAAACTTGTTACCAAATTTGAGCCGAAAATGACCCAAAAATTGTAACAAGTTTCACACATAATAAAAAACTATACTAAATTTGCAAACTTCACCGGGCTATTTTTCCTGCATTTTACAACCTTGCGTGACCAAATTTGGCAATTTTACTACTTCTAGCATACTCTTTCCAGCTGCATAGAAGAATTTACTTCATTTTGGCTAGATGGAAATGTGGTCTATAATGGGAATAATCCATTGAAGTTACCTGGCCAAAACCATGATAGTATAACTTAGATGTATTAACTATTGCTGTTTAGGAACAAATGTTAAAGAAATCATCACGATTCTCTCCTCAAGAACAAACTCTCAACGACTACAAATTGCACTTGAGTACAAGACACAGTTTGGCCGAGATTTGAATACCGATCTTAAATATGCACTTGGGGGCAGTTTGGAGAATCTTTTAATAGCAATGATGCAATCTCCAGCAGATTATGATGCTTCAGAACTCAGGAAAGCGATGAAAGGCCTCGGAACTAATGAAAGTGTTCTAATTGAAATATTGTGTTCTAGAACAAATGCTGAAGTGAACTCTGTGAAACAAGCTTATAGAAAATGTAAGAGTAGTCATTTTATTTCAAATCCTTAAATAAAAGCAGTTTGGCTACGTAGTATTTACCACATTAACCCACTGACTGGCAATGTACGCTACCCAGGCTATTTCAGTCGTTAGGGTTTTCATGCTAATACATTCAATAATGGTATATTTCTCGTGTGTGTTTTTTGTTTTCAGTGTACAGCCGAGACCTCGAGAAGGACGTCCAGTCAGAGACATCTGGCCACTTCAAAAAATTCCTAACATCGTTGTTACAGGTACAGTAACTTTTGAAAGGTGTTGCCTGGCAAAAAGTTGGACTCAAGTCATTTAGTTTCCAAGTATGTAATTAAGTAATCTCTGCTTCAGTCAAGTATTTTTGGTTTTTCAGGCAAACAGAGATGAATCAACAAACGTAGATTATGGCAAAGCAAGAGCTGATGCAGATGAACTCTACAAAGCTGGTGAGAAAAGATGGGGCACTGACGAAGCAAGGTAAACAATTGTTAAATACTTGGGCTTCATGATTTATAGTATTTAGTGCTGTGTTTAGTTAGTGTTTCACACACAAGAATGTTAGTGAAATCTGATCACTTTCATCTTTTTCAGATTCAACGCTATATTTGCGGCTCGTAGTTTTGTGCAGCTAAGAGCCACCTTTAATGAATATGCTAAGATCTGTAAATATGACATTGAGAAGTCTGTAGAAAGAGAGATGTCAGGAGACTTAAAACATGCAATGACTACATTAGGTAAGGTTGTTTCATAATTAAATTGGGGCTGTTTTTATAGACTTAAAGTTATAACAGACACGTTATCAAATTCAGAAAGTCTGTTTCTCGTTTAAAACATCCTTCATTCGTTAAATGGCAAATGTTCCCCGTGACTAGTAAAATTGTGGGGTATATGGGTACATTGCTTTTCACTGGGTAATGTTGTTATACATGCTTTTGTCAAGAAATGAAAATTCTCTTTTTTAGTTCGATGTGTCCGCAACACTCCAGCATATTTTGCAACCAAGCTTTACAAAAGTATGAAAGGTTTAGGAACAGATGATGGTACATTGATACGTGTCGTGGTAACAAGGTGCGAAGTGGATATGATTGTGATCAAACAAGAATTTCAGAGAATGTATCAAAAGACACTCGCCAGTTTCATTAAGGTGTGTATGCTATGGAGTTTTGTCACCCCATGGTTGAAATAGATGCTACAGGTTTTATATAGGCCATTTTAGGAATTTTTAGACAAAAAGTGCAAGTATAATCTCTAATTGAAAAACAAATATTTTTCAGGGCGACACAAGCGGTAACTATCGCAAAACTTTGCTTGGCCTTATTGGGGAACCAGAAAGTTGAGTTTGGGAAACTATCTATATTTTTGGTGTTCTTTCACATTAAGGCAGCTGTCTGGATTAATGAAGGACTTGCCCAACAAATCATTGTATCTTTGCACAATACTCTGCTTTTATTTTGACAATGTTTGAATCCATATTTTTAATCTATTAAAATAATCTTGTAGTATGAAACTCTCAAACTACTTGTCTCTGTTAGAATCATCAACCTTCTAACATTAAAGTGACCACATCATCATAAATTATGTCGCAGGGAATAATTTAACATGTATGCAATGTGTATTTTAAATAGCTGTGTATATTTTGTGAATTATGTTACAGAAAGTAGTTTATATTTGTATCGTTCTCCATGCTTTGTCTCACCAAATGTTTTGATAAAATAAAGAATACTGGCAAAGTCCATGAGTGCACCAGCAAGTACGACTTGCCAACCATATTTTGAATTGATAAAACAAACTATTGAGAGACCTAGGTACAGTAATCCTCTCTTCCAATTATCTGTAGCAAGGAGAAAAGACCAACACCGCCGAATGAAAGATTCCTTGCTGGAAAACAGAATTGTTGGTGAGAAATGACAGCACGAGGTAAGAGGAATGTTTTAATATGAATACCTGCAGCAAACTGAGAGCAATTTATCCAATACTACACTGATCTCAAGAAACATCATCACAATTCCAACCAATCTGTGTAAAACAAGGCTGAACAATTCAAAAACCTGTATAATTAACCTACGTACAATTAAGTTTGGATAAACACAGAATATAATAAAAGTGGCAAGTTTTGACGTACATTAAATATACACCGATGTCTTGATGTTTGTCAATTATTGTTATGGCAATACCCCACACTCCTGGAAACAAAACTGTGACACTAAATTGCAACGTAAGATTGTTCTAATTAAACGTTTTAATTGTTCCATTTGCATCACGTGTGTTGCTAATTACTATCATTGTATTTCAAAAGCTACTTTCACTACTAGTACATAAAAAAGACATCGTTTTGGCAGATATATGTTTCATTACTAATACTGAACAATCGACGCGAACGAATCAAATTTTACCCAGTGTACAAATGAATCCGATTAAATTTGTTGATATACTCCAATTGCGCCAAATAAAATTCGAAATTCGTTTATTTTCATTTGCATAGCTTCTCTGTTCGTTCATGACAATTTCAAACTGTAATACGTTGAATAATTCCTGGTTTTAAGAGCGAAAATTAACAATAACCATTGCTCTCTTTTCCAAAAGATTATTCAATACATTAGTCCAGTTCCTGTGCCATTTTGAGATCAAGGTTACATTGTATTATATAACTCCAGTGATGGTGAAGTTCTTGAGATCAGTGAACTAACCGCGTAGTGGCAGAACGCCCTGGTCACTAATGTCTGGCGCCATATTTAATATCTTGTTCGACATGCTTCATGTTTAGTTGAATATTTCAAACATTTTTCATTTTGTTTCAACCATCTTTATGTAGTGTTTGCATTGTTTAGATAGCGGAGCGATGGAAAAACCTCGGCTAGAGCAAGTTTATCAAGCGATAGACACTTTATACAACAACCAAAGTTCTGAAGGCAAAGAGGCCGCATCAAAGTGGCTGGAAGATTTGCAAAATTCGGTGAGAGATTGGCATTTATTTCATGGTTTTATGATGTGCTACTGTTGTGCAATATTCACCTATCAAGTATAGCTCGTCTAGAAGCAGTGTAATGTAGTCATATCGTGTATATTTGTATAAATATGTTATATTTTACAAATTTGTTTAAGTTATTTACACTTGCACATGTTAGCCAGCCTACTATCACGTGTTTCATTGGCCTTTATATTTTTGGTGAATATTTTGTACACTTTGAAAACCACCTTTTTTATTATGTACATCTGCGTGGCCTGTATTTGCACTTTTGTAGTAATTTATTTCAGCTTGATTTTGTTGGTGTTTGATACTGATTACAATGAATTGCTCACTGTATTTCATTCATTCTGGGGGCTAGTATAACCAGGATGCATTGTTCCTATGATGTAATTTACACGATTTTCCAGATCTAATTACTAAAGAAATCTTCAATGAGCATAATTTTTATTTTGAAAAGGTTTATGCTTGGGAAATTGCAGATCAGCTTCTGACAACAAAGCAAAGTACAACAAGTTGTTTTATTGGAGCACAAACGATGAGAACAAAGGTTTGAAAGCAATAAATAATGGCGTCCATGCACTTATTCCTGAAATCATTGACAAGCACTTCCATAACTGGCAGCAACACCCCCCCCCCCCCTTAGACATAAACTTTGACTATCATATCTTACCATCTATGTTTCTATACTCAAGTTGGAGCGTGTAAATGTCACTCTATGTGTTACTTAAGCTGTTTAATTTGACTATTTTCTACAATCTAGATTCAATATTTCTTTAACGAATTACAGCCTGTTCAATATGAGGTATAAATCACAAATTTCATGAATTATAGTGCTCCACATTATGAGGTAATGATCGTTTTGTTTTATTTAGAGTTTAAAGAACTCCTTGCTTGAACATATCAATCAACTTCACAATTCAACAGCTGCAATTTTAAACCAAGTGAGTCAAGAAACAAGTGGGAATTTATTATGATTGCTGCCTCACAGTGCATCATCTGATTTCATTTGTTTGTTTTGTAGCTTTGTTTAGCTGTTGCTGATTTAGCTGTACAAATGCCACAATGGACACATCCTGTTTACGATCTTGTTGAAAGGCTAGTGCTTCTATAGAAGACCTCACATTTTCTTTTAAGTTTAGTTTACTATAATGTCAGATCCTTTCACAGGCCATGTCTTTTGAGGCTCAATTTTGTTTTTTATTTTAATTGCAGGTTTAGTCATACTCTGCAAATGATCCCAGCTTTGTTGGAGATGCTACAATATTTAACAGAAGAGGTACCAGTTGTTTGATGGATACATAATTCATAAATTATCTCTAGTGTTATACCATGCCATTGTGTACTTTATAGGTGAAAAGCGATCATTTACGTGTCGGCGCAAACAGACGAGACGAGGTCAAAAGTCAGTTGCGGCAATCATCGGATACCGTCATTCAACTACTGGTGAGTGTTTTCGCTTTTCGGAACTGTAGAATGCAAAAACTGTGTACTGCGTAGTCTTTTACAGTTTTTAAAGCTTATCATTGATGCTCCTAGAATGCCTGTATAGAACAATGTCCGAATGAAGAGCGAATACGAAGCAAAATCTTTTCCTGTCTGGGCGGTTGGTTGTTATTGGGATATTACCCAGTTGATGAAGTTATGAAAGGTCGTCTTTTACCTGTTCTTTTTGAAACTTTAGTGAGTAATTATCTTGGTTTCTCCAAGTTTAAAAGTTAACGCACAGATATTCTCTGTTTCATCAATAATTTTTTTCTTGTAACTAATGTCTGTTCTCACACACCGCTTGGAGCTGCTGCAGCCTCCTGCCACAAGCTTGACATTTAACACATAGTACAATTTTTTAACTCAGTGCATATAAGCTGTCACTATGAACACCATTGCCAATGACACCTACTTGGCTTCATCATACTGTCAACATTATACTATATAGCAAGGGCTATGGTAAGAAAGGAACTATAACTGACTGTTACATGGGTCAAGTAATGGCAAACACAGCAACATAATGTGCTCACCTAGCCTACACCACCTGCTTATTAAACAGACTCAGGGGGATGTGAGAAACATTTTCTACCTTATTTGTAAACTTCAAGGTTGGAAAATAACACTTTTTTAATGCATACTTAGGTGGATAAAAAGGCGAGCGATAATCTGCAAGAAGCTGCTACTGATGCTCTCTGCTATGCTCTTTATTCTGTTGGAGATTTGGGTCCTGAAAATCCGATGACCATAGCACTTGCTACTGAAGTTTTGAAACTTGTGCCTGAGTTTGAACAAGCGAAAAATAAAGGAGAGGTTGACAGTTGTTTAAATTTCTGCCGTGTTTTCACGGAATTCGCAGAATCCACGTTAGAAGCTGTTGTTTCTTCAAAGGATCAGGTTGGTGGAAAAATTTGTTTCTAATTGATTGTTCTAATTGATTGTTTTAATAAATATTTAAGTAGTTTCTAATTGAAGAAGTATTGGTAGTTATTATTATGCAGTGTGTTTTATTTTGCAGACTGGCTTCGATTTAAAGATCGTTGAAGTTATGATCAAGTGTTTACAACATAGTGAGTTTGAGGTGAGATAAAGTCACTCAAGCTTCAGTTTGTGTGCCTGTTTATACAATGCTAAAGAATTTATCTCTTTCTATGGGAAGGTGTCTGAGGTCACATTTAACTTCTGGTACACTTTATCTGAAGTAATTTACCGTGAAGATTTATTGCAAGGAAGAGAAAATTTTGTTCCCTATTATCAAGCTTTATTTCGGCAACTCTGTGTCACTTGCAAGTTGGATTCTGATGCTGTAAGTTGGCATCTGTTTAACCAGTCAAATGACTCTACAGGTATAGGTGGTTTGCAATCACGTGATTTTTTAACCAAATGACGGGCAAGCCACAA
>JAODVQ020059781.1:4917-18660 GCA_025400075.2 Phenganax stokvisi
GAATTTTTCAAAATTGTCAACGCTGCTGCTACTGCTGCTGCTGTTGCATCCACTAGACATTTTCGATCGGAGTGTGATTTTTTGAGAAAAATTATTTTTCTTATATAGTACTAGACGTACTAGTGGCTGTTTTTGATTCGATAAGAGTTTTTTTTTTGTCAAGTTTCAGTTTAGGTCAAGGGGAGATTACTTAATTTCTTTCTTAAGAAGTTCAAGGTGAGCTTATTTAATTTCGTTTTGAAAAGGTTCAAGGTGAGGTTATTTAATTTCGCTCTTAAGAGGTTCAAGGTAAGATTATTTGATTTCGATCTTAACAGGTTTGTTTGGTTTGTTTTTAAAAAAACAAAGCAGATGTTGGTACCGTCAAGGTTTTGGAATGTTAATCTGATTACAAATTGGCTAAGTTTTTCATCAGATTGTTGATTAGTTGAATTAATCTGTAAATTCCTGTCTTGTATTCGATTATTCTCGAACTTACTATTTTTACCCCAAAGCAATTATAAAATACGAGAAGTGTTGCAGTTAGTAAAGATAAAAACAGCAGCCGTAAGAACGAAAAAGATGAACAAAGACATGTTTATTCACTACATGATCGTATTTTAAAGAAATATAAACGTTTACGAATCGATATAGATCATGTAAATAACCAATGGTCTATGGATTTAGCTGAAATGAATGATTTAGCACATTATAATTACCAATATAGATATTTACTTGCATGTGTTGATATTGCCTCACGTTATGCTCTTGTTAAATTGTTGAAAAATAAAACAAATGAAAATGCGAAAAGAAGTTCGAATTTATATTAACTGAGAATAATGTGAAACCGCAGAACATTCAATGTGATGAGGGAAACGAATTTCAGAAGATCCGTAAAGATTTGAGTAAAAAATACGGTTTAAAGTGTTTCACACATACAATCGGGAGATCAAAGCGAGTCATGCAGAGAGATTTATTCAAACATTGAAAGTGATGATACGAAGAACCTTAAGTGTTGTTGGCGGGTATAATTATGCCGATTATTGATCGCTGATTGTTGAAAGATATAACGAGGCACCTCATAGAAGTCTTTATGGTCTCTCCCCCAAAGATGTTTATTTAAATAGAAAAAAAATAAGAGCAGAGAAAAAATTAAAACGTTTTCTAAATAAATCGAAACCTGTTAAAAATTTGTTGAAAAAAGATGATAAAGTAGAAGTATCGAGGGTGAAAAAAAACAGTTTTGAAAAATCAAGTCTACAAAGATGGATAGGGGAAACCTTTACTGTAGATAAAGTATATATAAGAGATCCGCCAATGTACATGTTAGTAGATGACGAAAACGAAGAAGTAGAGGGTACTTTCCATCGTGAAGAACTGAGAAAAAATAAATAATGACGAATGTACAAATAATAAGTAATTCAACGAATAAAAATGGTTGTGTTAACTACACAAACGATTTTACTATGAGTTTGGATGAACCTATTAATTGTGAAAATCGTAATGCTTATGTTAGCGTAGAGAACGGGTCATATCCTTTGACGACAAAAAATATTTTGAAGGATGAGTGTTTCTTTAATTTTGTCGTAAAATATGGTAATCTTCGAGAAAATGATAAGTGTCAATTTGAATTTATAAGCGAGAAGTTTAGCATACCTGACGGAGTATTCAGTATGGAACATTTGCTTTCTTTCATGAATTCATGTCTGAACGAATATGACATCAGTGTAGAAAAAACAGATTATGGAAAAATTATTATATACTTTCACATGCATAAAAAATTGTGTTATAAGCAACATAAATCCGCTGATGGCTCCTCTTGGAAAGGACAGAAATTAAATCAATACCACATGGTGGATAGCGGTGGGGAAGCAGAAATTGTTTTGAATCTTTAAAAAAAATTGAGATTTATGCTTGGTTTTGATGCTGACAAAATTCTGAAAGCTTCCGTAAATAGTAATCAATACATGACAGCTATAGAACCCTATAATTATACACAATCGATCGTAGCTGAACATTTACCTGATATTTCTGATAGTATTAATAATATTTTCATATATTGTGATCAAGTCGAAAGGACTAGTGTAGATGATTCAAAATCGAAATTGTTAGCTGTTGTAGCATTACAAATTGATGGTCAAAGTAGTGGTGAAACATTTAAAATCGAACTACGGATCGGAATCAGAAGAAAATTAATTAAAGCGGTGATTCCTGAACTTCAGATAACACATTATAACTCAAGAGGTGAATTAATTAATTTCGATTCATGAACGGTTCAAATTGATTGTATCATTGAATATGATTGATTTAAAATCAAGAGCAAGTGATAGAAAATTACATCTTGAAAAGTACAAAGTTGCATACTTTTTCTCCATTTACAAATCGAAGAGATTAATGACAAGAAAAATTTATTGGAAGATTGGAAATATAAGTTGTAGAAAAACTAAAGGATCATTTAAATTATTTTATTTGAGAAAAATTGATATCAGTGATTTAAATAAAACAGATCAAATAGCAAAAATAATTGGTGGTGAGACTAAAAATATTGAAAATGTGCAGATAAGTGATGATGTTAACGCAAAACAATAAAAAAACAATGAACAACAATGAAAAACAATACGCGAAAGAGTATGCGTTTCGTGGTGCTATACACTATTATTGTAGAATGGATGTCGATGATTTGGGTTGCGGTTGTTGATTTTTTCACATCTTATGAGTGAAGTTACCAGTGTAAGACCTTTTTATGATAAAACATGCATGACTATTGCCCCTTGAGCTTTGAAGATTTACTGCACTATTTTTTTACAAAAGTGCACGATTGGACAATTACCGGTTACGGGTTATAGAGGAAATGTAAATCAAAGCCTCATAGCTATGTCTTGCTTGGAAGAATTTAAAAATGAATTGAACGACGGATGCTGACGAATCCTTCGCTACACGACAGGTTTTATGTAACATTGATGTGTTTTTTTCAAATGTTGATTGCAATTATAACAGAATGATTTCTCATACGAGTGATAAATTGCATGGTTCTTTTTTACCAAGGTAAATCGTGGAACAATGCTATAACACATTTTACAAAAAAACATTTTTTGACAAGGTGTTACATTTAAATTATGATCGCTATCTTCAGATGCTCGAAAAATCCTTTGAAACAAATTATTTTCAAAACATTTTCCATCACGAAATAAGACATTACAACTCGTGCATGTTGCTTTTACACCCTCTTCGGGCACGCATTGAGACGTATTGGAATAGCATTTTAAACATGACAATTTCGACAGACATACGTGGGAGTCAGCAAATTCATATTTATGATAATAATGCATGCATGAAAAGGAAAAACGTGACAGATTGTATGCGGCAAACGATTTTGATGAAATAATCAGATCATAATGATTATCATTTATCCACAAGAAAATAACGTTATTTGTTAAACGCATCAACTCGCCATTCTCATCGGTTCTTGAGTCGTAAATGATCGTATCGTAGTTGTCTTTTGAAAAACAACTAGATCAATGCTCCCCTCTTTCAAATACTTTTCATAAACAAATTTTAATTGAGCGATAGATACAGGTCTTTCATTCAATGCGGATTTGCGGTAAAACTCAAGTACATCATCTTGCCTGAAAAATTTGTTTAAATCTGCATTTAAATTTGATCGAATTTGATAAGATTTTGCATCTTTAAGCAAAATACTCTTTCCCACTAAAATGGCTAAAGGGAGACAACAACGACGTGTTGAAAATCCCGGAGTTTTTATTTGAAGTACACCCTTTTGCACATCTCGTTTGTATCGCTCCATTGGATGATTGATTTTACCCCACCCGTTTTATCCTGATCGTTATGTAAATGTTTATACATTCTTTCCGTTTCATTCTTTAAAAATTCATTGTTTAGACTTAGACTGTTTTGACATAATTGTTGACTCTGCTGTTTCGTTGGGAACAGTATATATTCCTACAGCTTTTTCCCAATCACCACTCAAAACTTGCTCGGCATTTCTTTGACAACTTTTAGAAAATACTTCTAACAAACGTTCTACAGTTAATTCCCTAATTTGTATTAATGCAGTTGAAAGTGGTCTGATTGGTGCACGAGAAAAATATAGGTGTGCATAATCATCATCAGAATCGCTCATAACCCGTATAAGATTGATAAAATATTGAAAAACTTTTTTAAATTCGTTTTGTACTTCAAAAATATCGTTAATATTACTACTGTTTATCATCAAATTGTATGTAACCCAACTTCATTCGAGGTGTATACGAGTGTGCAAAAATGTTTTACTTCAAATTTCGTATCGGGTATGTGAACACGTTTGCTGACAATCTTACCATTCTCCATACGAGTAGTATGTAATATGGGAATTCTACCTCACCTAGTATTACAGGAGGACGCCTCCCGGCGTTCGAGATAGAGGTGCTTATTGGAGGCATTCCGATGACGTCATCACATTTTACTAAAGGAAGACGCCCCCAGCGTTCAAGATTAAGGTGTTTATTAGAGGCTTTTCTTGTGACGTCATCACTTTTTATTAAAGGAAGACGCCCCCGGCGTTCAAGATAAAGGTGCTTAACAGAGCCATTTTTGGTGATGTCATCACTTTTTGTAAAGGGAAGACTACCCCAGCGTTCAATATGGAGTTCTGTATTAGATTCCTTTTTGATGACATCATCACTTTTTATTAGAGGTATTTGCCTTCCTGCGTTCAAATAAAGGGGTGTTTATTAAAATCAATAATTGTTGATGCAATCACTTTTTATTAGAGGTATTCCCCTCCCGTTGTTCAAATAAAGGGGTGCTTATTAAAATCCAAAATTGATGACGTCAGAACTTTTTCAAGGTTATTCAAGGTCACTTGTTTTGAATTTTTTTAAGGTTATTCCACGTCACTTCTTTCAGACTTTTTTTAAGGTTTTTAACTACCATGTCTAATCTAATTTGCATATTAGTCGCATGACTGCACAATAATATTCGACGATATATAGTAAGATATAAAAATGAGAAAATTAAAAATGGATTTTTAAATTTAAAAATATAAGAGAAAAGTAAAATGTTATTAAATAAATGAGCACATTGAAAATTGATTTTTTAAAATTAAAAAAGTAAAACAAATTGCATCTATTTGTTTTTGCATTTAAATAAAAAAAGAGTAAAAAAAGTGATAATCAAAAGTTAATTTTGTTTTTTAAAAAGTGAACAGAAAAGTAAAATGTTATTAAATAATAGAGGATATCAAAAATTGGTTTTATAAATTTAAAAATATAACAGAAAAGTAAAATGTTATTAAATAAATGAGGATACCAAAAATTGAATTTTTAAATTTAAAAACAAATCAAAAATTGATTTTAATTAAAAAAAACCAAGAACAGAAAGGTAAAATGTTATTAAATAAATGAGTACATATACTTAAAAAAATGAGGACAAATTAGTCCTAATTTAATTAAGTTTAAATTAGGACCATGAAGTCCAAACAAGAAAACAATCAAATTTATTTTTAAAAAAAACTACTAGAATTAGTAGGTAAAATAATAACAAATGATAGGAAAAAAATAGGAACCGTTCTTGAAGAAACAAACAAGAGCTATTATGAACATCTTAATAGAGAAAAAGGTCTTCTTAATAATAAGATTAAAGAAAAGATTAATCGTGAAAATAGAGCAAGAAAAACAGAAAAGAACTTTAGAGCAAAAGGAGATATAATTAAATTGGATAATTTGAAGTCTGTTAAAAAAGCATCTATAGAAAAACAAAAAGAACTTCGAATAGAAAGAAGAAAAAATGTTTTTGATGTAAGAGATTAATAAAAACTAGTAACTTTAAAAACTATATTATATCAAATAATAAAAATAAGACAACAATCCTACCAAAAAATAAAATAGAACTTAAACAAACTAAAAAAGCTTTAAAAGATACTGTAAAAACATTTCGTACGGAAGGAAAAGAAGAAAAAAATTTATCTAGATTACTTGATGATGTTATTAAAGCAGCAGAAGATACAATTTCAAAAGAAGGCGAAAATTATAAACTTCAAATCTCTTTAAAATGTAGAATGAAGAAGTTTGATAATCAAATAGGTAAAATTACTGTTGAAAGACATTTTAATAGTAGACAAGAACTTATATTATCTGGTACTTATGTAAGATTTACTCTTAATAAAATGACCAAACATATTTTAGAGAAGTTTTCAAATTATCAAAGAGAGGGTTCGGGGTGGCAATTAGATGAGATTATTAGTCTTGATATAAAGTTTAGTAATCGCGGAAGAAAAAACCTCGTTCTTCTTATGTTGAAACTCCTAAAAGAATAAAAGATAAAAAAGCGATTGTAAATCCTCATAATTTTGATGTTGAATGTTTTAAATGGGCGGTTGCTTATTTCATATTTACAAATAATAATAGCAATGATCCTCAAAGAATCACAAATTACCTAAAAGAGAAATCAAAACTATTAAATTTTAAAGATATAAAGTTTCCAACTGACTTCTATCAGATCACTAAATTTGAAAAACAAAATCCAACTATTCATACTAATGTTTTTGGTCATGATGATAATTATATATATCCTTTAAGAATATTGGAGAAAAAAGCGAACGTAAGACTCTTACTTTTAGAGGACGGACATTATACTGTTATTAAAAATATGAGCAGACTTTTAAGCAGTCAAATCTCAAAACATTAAAAAATAAACTTATATATGATCGTTGTTTAAATACTTTTACTTCTCAAAAAGTACTTGATAAACATGATGAATATTGTAAATTACATGATCCCGTAAGAGCAGTGATGCCAAAAGAAAAGTCTTTTATAGAATTTAAAAACTGTCAGTTTACAGATAAAGTACCTTATAAAATATATGCTGATTTTGAGTGTTTTTGAAAACCGATGAAGGATAAAAAAGCAGTTTTCACTTTACAATATCAACAACATGTTCCTTCAGGGTTTTGTTACTTACTGAAGTGTTTTGTTGAAAACATCTTTAAAAGTAAGAAAGTAACATATACTAGAAAAACCGAAGAAGAAGATATTTCAAAGATATTTGTAGAGATGATAGAACAAGAAATAAAAGATATTTATGACCAATTTAAATTTCCAGTTAAAATAGATTTAACACAAAATGATGAAATTAACTTTGAAAAGTCTACTCATTGTTATTCTTGTAAATATGAATTTGGTGAAAACAAGTATTTTGATTATTGCAGGGGATCAAAAAAATATTTAGGAGCATGTCATGCTAAATGTGGAGGATACTATTAATATTATGATGAGAAAATAGATCTTTCATATGAGGATATAGAGAAATATGAAAAAGCGAACGTCTGTTATAAATGTAACAAGAAGTTTGGTGAAGATAAAGTTAAAGATCATTGTCATTATACTGGAAAATATAGAGGAGCCGCTTGTAATAATTGTAATTTACGAATGAAAACACCGAAATTTATTCCTGTTATCTTCCATAACTTGGAGAATTATGATGCTCATTTGTTTAATAAAAATTTGGGAGTTTCTGAAAGTGAGATTAAATGTATTCCGAAAAATAAAGAAAAATATATAAGTCTTTCAAGAGAGATTGTTGCTAATACATTTACTTCAAAAAAGACTAATAAAATAGTAGAGATAAAACGAGAAATACGATTATCGATTCATTTAAGTTTTTACCTCAAAGTCTAGGAAATTTATTAGACAACCTTGATAAAAAATATCTTCATACCTTTAGAATATACTTCCTGAATATATAGATCTACTTTATTGAAAAAGAGTTTATCCTCATGAGTATATGACTTTTTTAAAGAAAATCAAAGATAAGAAACCTCCTCCAAAGTCTAAGTCTTACTCAAAACTTAATAATGAGTCTATTACAGATGAAGACTATTCTGATTCTAAAAAAAATATGGAAAAATTTTAAAATTAAATCGATGAAAGACTATCATGATTTATACTTAGAAACAGATGTATTACTGTTATGGGATGTAATGGAAGAGTATATAAATATTTGTATGAAAAATTACAATTTAGATCCAACTTGGTGTTATACTTCACAAGGTATGGTGTGGAATGCCGCTTTAAATATTACAAAAGTTAAACTTGAATTATTTCATGATGAAGAAATGGCTTTAATGATAGAAAGAGGAATTAGAGAAGGTGTTTCTATGATTTCAAAAAGATACGCGATCGCTAATAATAAGTATTTTAAAAGAGTACGATCCTAGTAAACCAAATACTTATATTCAACATTATGATCTTAACAATTTATATGGATGGGCGATGATGAAAAAACTTCCAACTCATGGATTTAAATGGATGTCAAAAGAAGAATTAGACTATTGGAAAGATTATCCTTGTAATTTAAATGTTGATTTAGACTACCGAAAAGAACTTTATAAGCTTCATAATGATTTTCTATTAGCCCCCGAAAAAATGATAACAAATAAAAATACCAAAATTGAAAAATTAATTTCTACTCTTAGTTGAAGGAAAAAATATATTATATATCATGTGCTCTTAAAAAATATCTTGAAAAAGGACTTATCATTACAAAAATGAATTCTGGAATAAAATTTAATGAGTCTAATTGGTTAAAATCATATATTCAACTTAACACGGATTTAAGAACGAAAGCAAAAAATAAATTTGAAAAAGACTTTTTTAAATTAATGAATAATAGTGTATTTGGAAAAACCATGGAAAACATTAGAAATAGAGTTGATATCATACTTGTAAATAACCAAGAAAAAGCAAAAAATTATTTAAGAAACCAAATTAGAAATCTACTACGATATTTTCTGAAAATCTTATTGCGGTTCATATGTATAAAACAAAACTAGTTCAAAATAAACCTATTTATGTAGGAATGTCTATTTTAGATATATCAAAAAGTTTAGTTTATTACATTTATTATAATTATATAAAACCCAAATTTAAGGAAAATGCGGAATTACTGTTTACAGATACAGACTCTTTATGTTATCAAATTAAAACGGATGACGGTTATAAAGACATTTCTCCTAATCTTAAAAGATGGTTTCATACAAGTGAATTTTCGGAAGATAATCCTTATGTTAAGTTCTGTGATGTTGCCATCTCGATACTCCAACGTACACCACGAAGAATTTTTACAAAAGATGTATTTCAGCTATAAATCACGTCTTTATATACAAGATTGTTATCTATGATAGAAAATTACTATAATACATATTTTCCTTAAATGGTTTCAAGTTTGGTTACATTTTAATTACGTTATGGAATGTTCATTACTCAGTTCCGAGTGTTCTATTATCTACATACTTTTCTTATCAGTTACAGATTGCAACTGCCGTCTTATCACAATATGTTACAAAACGTCAGAGCACATATTGTAACACCTCATATTACAAAAGGTTTAAATAAAAAGGTCCCTGGATTTATGAAAGATGAACTTGGAGGTAAACAAATGTTAAAATTTGCGGGTCCAAAACCAAAATGTTATTCTTGTGATATAGAAAATGATGAAGAAATTAAAAGAGTGAAATGAATAAAGAACAGTGTAATTAAAAAAGATTTAAGGTTTAAAGATTATGAAAAATGTACATTCGATAGAAAAGAGATTCGTAGAAAAATGAATGTTATAAGATCTTATGGGCACGATTTTGTTACGGAAGAAGTTGAAAAAATAGCTTTAAGTTTTGATGATGATAAAAGGTATATTCTCCCCGATGGAATAAATACTTTAAGTTGGGGACATTATGATATTCATAAATAATAAAAACAAACAACAAGTGATGACATCTATTTGTTTCGTACTTAAAGAAAAAGGGACTAATTGTTTCTAATTTAATCAATTTTTAATTAGAACCATGACGTCCCCCAAAAAAAGAACAATTATATTGTACAGATGATAAACTTTAGAAAGCAATAAAAAGTTATAATAATATTTCAAAGATGCCTAAAGAGATAGATTATCCTTTATTTAAAAATTTCTACTCTATAAATCTGTAAATGAGGAGGAATATCCACAATTGGAGGATAAAATAAAAAATGAATTAAATAGAATTGAAGAGAATTGGTTTATTATGAATCAATATCAAAGATCTAAAATTATAAAATATTTAAGTACATCAAATTCATTTGTTAATAATATTGAAGATTATAAAAAAGCAGTTGGTAATGATGATTATTTAATTTATGTTTGTGACAATTGTAAAAAATCAACAAAATTTATAAAATATAAACCTTATCAAGCTGTATCTAATTGTTGTTTTATTATTAGACCGTTAATTAGGAATAATATTATTTATAGTTATGGCTATGAGGGTAGACTTTATATAAAACAAAAACAGGAAGTAAGACGTATAATTGAAGATAATTTTCATAAAGTTTTATTTAAATGTAAATTTAAGGGACCTATTAATATAAAAGGAATTAATGATATTAGCATCTATATAGATGAGAAGAATTTTTGGAATAGAGCAATATCAGATATATTTGAAGATCCAAAAATAGAGCGAACAATTAGCATGATAAACTTCGTCCAAAGTATTCTAATATTTAATAAAAGATAATTTAATGATAAAATTGGAAAAACAGATAGTAAAATTGAAAGTGATATTAATAGAATAATAGAAACATATAAGAGTGAAGAAATTTCTAATATGATTATAAGATATGAATATCTTACTTACGTATTAGTAAAAAGACGATATCTAAAATTTATAATGATAAGTATGTTTTCAAATCTAAAATTTCCTTCAAATGAGTTTGTTGATATTATTTTAAACGATGGAAACACTATATCAAAAGAGTGGAGAAGAAAAGCGGATGAGAAATATCAAAATTTACGAAGAGAAACAAATAGACTTATTGGAAGAATTAGAGCAAATGGTTACTCTTATGATGCTTCTATTATGAACTACATCACTAAAAGAAACTCCAATCAAATACAACAAGATAGAGAATATAACAAAGAATTAAAACGTAAAAATAAGCTACTTAGAGATATTGAAACTGAAAAACAAATAATCGGAGAAAATATAATTAAGTTACTTGCTTTTAATACAAAATTGTGGATCTATAAAAATGGTGGATCTATTTTATAAAGAAATGATCCGAGAAATTACTCAAACTAAACTATGTGATAGATTTTTTGATGAGTCTGATTGTATATTTGAAAGAAGTAAAATAAAAACAGAAAATTAAACTTTTATTAAATAAATGGATGATCAACAAAATGATAATATAAGACAAGAACTTTTAGAACTTGCGGATACAAAAGAGATTAAACATTCAGTTACTTACATTAAAAAAGCATCTGCGAAAACACTTGAAAAATATATAAAGATTATCAAAGAACTCAATTTAAGGAAATGAATGAAATGTTAACAGATACGATTATAGGTAAATTTTCAGATTTAATGCATCATCTTAATATGATTGGCAATTCCAGCAAATTAGGAAAACAACTTTCCGAAAATAAACCATTTAGACAAGATATAAAACTTATTTTAGAATTTGTTACTCCTTGGATTCCTTTAGTTGGAGTTTTATCCGGGGGATTTATTGTAGGTAAACATGTAATTTATAAAAAAATACAACAGAAAAGTGAAAACACAATAAATAAAGAGAAAAGCCAACAAGAGTCACAAATTCAAACATAATACAAATAAAAGAAATAAATGATTTAACGGATATTTAGACCAAGTCGAAGAGTTTTATACATACAAAAAGTCTACAAGAGAAAAAACCATTTAATATGTTAATTGTTGGGTCTACATGTTGTGGAAAAACAACTTATCTTCTTTCACTATTAGAACAAGAGTATCTTGGTTACTTTGATTATATTTTTCTAATTTGTCCAACATATGAATGGAATAGCGCTTATCAAAATTGGAAATATAACTCAGATGAAAACTTTATAGTCAACAATTGTGAACATGATGAAGTAGTACTTTATTTAAAGAAAATAGTAGATTATGCTACCGGTATGAACTCATTAATTATCTTAGATGATTGCGCTTCGGGGGAAATCTGTAAAAAATAGAACTTCCATTTTAGTAAAATAAACATTTTCAGCGAGACATTATGGCTTTAGTACTATTGTAATTACCCAACAACTTACTTCTATCGCGAAAGCTTATAAAGCGAATGTTTCTAGAAGTGTTGCTTTTTATACAAAAAATAAAGGTGATATGCAAATTATATTTAATGAATTTTTGTCTAGTCTTTCAAAAGATGAAAAAGATATCATCTTAAAAAGATTAAAAATTAATAAATTTTCACAGTTAGATAAATTGGTGATAATTCCATGTGGATAAATAAATAACGGAGGCAATAATGTAATCAATAACTTTAAGATCACTTAATAATTAGATTTCATCCGATTCTGAGAGTTCTCCACTTTTCAAAATTGTAATAATTTCATTACAAATCATTTTATAATTTGTACTTGAAATTCTAAGTTGTTCCACTTTATTTTCTAACTTACTTTGACTTAAAAAAGCCATAATCATAGTTCCTAATCCAGTAATAATTAAAGTAAAATGATTAATAATACTAGTTCCGCCGCCAACTGCTGTTAGGATTATACCAATAGTTTGTAATGAAACTTTATTTCTTTTAAGTTTCTTATATTTTTTATATTCTTTTTGATACTTTTCAAAATAGTTATCATAAACTTTAAATAGTTTTTCTTGTGTCTCCACATTAAACTTATCTGATATATGATTAAATCCTCTCATTTATTTAATAGTGTAAACCTTTTCAGTAATATAGATTTTCAATAATTTTATTTTTAAAATTAACCAATCCATCACGGATAACAAATACCATACATAAAACATTTGCTGTCGTGGCTTTTTTCTTAATTTCTAAAAGTATTCCATTTTGTGTATTAACTAGGTTTCTACCAGATCCGATAACAAACTTATCTTCAATCGTTTTAAGATCAATAACTAGACTAAATTTATCTTTAAAGAATTTCCTAATGATCATTTGAGAATTATCAGAGTTTTTATTGAGTGGTCTTTTTGCCTCAGAGTATAAGTCATCTTTTTTAATACTTTGACTATAAATGCAATTTGGAACTCCTTCAATCGTGACTTTAACAGATTCTATTTTTGGGTATAAAAATTCTTCACTATCAGTTATTGATTTATTTCTAAATAACATAATAATAACACTCATACTTTTTCTTGGAAGATTGATAGTTTCATTAATTAAAGTACTATCTTTATCCCATTCAACAGTTTTCATTAAAGTAGCATGTTCAAAACTTAAATTTCTCCCAACATCATATCCATTTAAAAGTTGATTAGCCAAAATTTCATTTTCAATAGTCTCATATTCTAATTCTGTGTTTTCCAAAGTGTATCCTTCGACACTTTTTCCACTCTGAGCTTTCATGATGCTACTTGATTTGGGTAATGTGATCTTAAATTGTATATTACGTCTCATAAAGTAAGGAGCAAGTAATCCATGATCTCGAATGATTTTATCCAATTTGACTTTTTGTTTTGTTTCAATGCTACCTTGAACTAAATCATCTGATACTTTTTGAGTTGTAACAATTTATTGATCCATCATTGGAACCAGAAATTAATTTTCCAATATTGTCATTCGCAATTCCATACTCTACAAGTTCATCTCTAACTCTTTCAGGCAACCAAAGATCTTTATACACTTCGAGTTCACCATGTCCATTATTATCATAAACAATTTCACCTCCAATTGTAATAGTAAGTTTATCCAACAATAGTTTACCAAGATTATTCAAAAACCAAGATTTATCATT